>OOFE01015111.1:0-38754 GCA_900323365.1 Monocentris japonica | reverse complement strand
GAACCCCCCTCCACACCCACTCTCAACATTCATCAGGCCCACACTCCTCTACACTACAGCTGCACTCCTGTGACATTGCACCTACACTTAGCCTTACACCTAGTTTACTACATGTCACTCAATTTCCAACCTCATCATCGATCTCAACAGCAAAGGGCTAATGGGTCCATTTAGTCTTTGTCAACCAGAGCCACTCGCTGCTCTTTTCGGCTGTTTCAGCAGCTTCTTTCATGGCATGCCATAATCCCTGACCACAACTCCCAAACTCCCTGAGCAAACTGGTATTGAATGTACTGTAGGTACAAATACATGTCACCCAACTTCCACAGGACGCTTCCTTGCTTTCTGGCCTTGTTTATCAGCTCAGTGGGTTGAATTGACATTGACAGGAAGAGGTTGAAGCCTCTTCCTGTCAATGTCCTCATCTAGCACATCTTCCGATGACACAGTGAGCTCCACAGAGTGAACAGTTATACTCTCTAGTGAGGTGATCAATAGCTGACCTACAGTATGTCAATGTTCCCAGTCTCTTGCCTCCCTTAGCTGTCCTAACATTTGCTTACTCAATGATAGATTTCTTCCTGACTTGCTCACTTTCATGTACAAAGCCAATTTCATGCATAGATTTCTCTCTGCTGACAGTCAAATAATTAATTTCTGTTCATTTACTCTCATTTGCAGCTTCCAGAAACTTCACTAGAGTAAATACCTTGCAATGTGTGCCAAAGCACGTTCTCAACCCACATAAGGACAATGGATAAACTGGGTTAGTGTAGAGGGGACGAAGCTTAATTGGAAACAACTTTGGTGATGTAGAGAGAGAGAGAGGTTTACTACAGACAAATTTGTTCAGACTCTTAATTTTATCTTGATGCTGAGGTGCATCTTTACACATAAACATTATTTCTATGAGTGATTAGACGATGTTTTCAGTGCATGCAGTGATTAAACTGCAGAAAGACTATCAGGAAGTTTGTTTTCCCTTGTTAAGCTGCAGGCTAATATATTTGATCTCCATAGACAATGACGGTTGGCCCTGAATGAGCAAAATTGAATTACTTTGGGTAATTGCCAACTTGGCTTTATAATCTTAGTTGCTGGAAACAAAAATGATTCCTTTTAGAATCTCTCAAACCAAATCCACTGCCTCTCACTGTCGCTTCTACTTATATCAAAACTCTTATTTCAGCCAGTTGATACTGTAGCAGAGAGAAAATAAGCCACGAAGATATTTCAAACATTAGACAGGTGGGCTGAATGCAGCAATAGTAAAGTAAGTTCAAAGTAAAGTAAGATATCAAGAGACGGTATTCAAAGGGACGGAAACACTAAGAAACTGCAGCCATTGTTGGGGAGTAATCGATTACATGTAAGGTCATTACATGCCCATTAAAATTATGTTTGGTTGCACAGTAATCCAAGTAATCAAGTCGCTGATGTGGAGTAATGAAATAAAGATGTAACAATATCACAATTTGTAACCAGTAATCAGGAATCTGTAACAGAATCGTTCCGTTTGGAGAGTAACCATCCTAACCCCGCTGGTAGAGTGTGTAACGATTAAACCATTGAAAGGAATGCCTGGATGTGCCTGAGTAACCTAATCCCACCCCTGTACAGGCTTCACACACACACACACACACACACACACACACACAGAAAGAGAGCAGCAGCTCTGTCAAGCAGCCAGTTTGTGAGGAAGATGGGATATTCAGGGTGAGGAAGAGAAGGGCGGCTGAGCTGGCAAAATAGCATCAGCAGATCTCATATAAAGTCCAAAACTGATATTTAGTCGCCACACTCCAATAGAGACGTCGATAGCGATGCAAACATTTGGTCACAGAGAATAGTCACCACTGTGCAATGCAACAGAAAGCAAGCTTAACATCGTTTCCAGGGAGGAAAATGTCTCAAAATTCATTTTTATTCTTTAACCGTCTGCATGACGTGCCTGTGAATTCATTGTCATGTGTGTGTGATGTATACTCAAAGGTGGACGTAACAAATTACATTTACTCTAGTTAGTGTACTCAAGTAGCTTTTTGTGTATTTTCATTCATTTTTCTTTTGTTTGAGTATATTTTGATTTAAGTTTTTTGTTTTGATTTAAGTTTTTTGTTTTGATTTAAGTTTTTTACTTTACTAAATTTCCATAAAAATCCAAAAAAGTCCATTACAGAGTACAAATGTTGTAGCCTCTCCTCCATAAGCATTCAATTCTGGCCAATGGTAAATTAAGACATCAAACCTGCACAAGCATGTGGAGGAAACATTAATTTAACTGACTGTAACATTAAATGCTCAAATTTATCCCTGATAGTAGCTGATTATTTAGTAGTAGTTAGTTAGTAATAATAGTTAACCTTTCTATCTAGTTGGATTCTAGTAGAGGAAACATCAATATAATATTGTTACTGAATAATGAGGATTTTTTATCACAGATCACTGAGGTGTTATAATCCTATCACACAATACATTTTTCTGCTGATTCATGCTTTACTTTATTTATGCATTTTATTTTGAAAAGTATTTTCTCTGAGTACATTTTAAATGAGCTACTTTTAACTTTTATTTAAGTACATTTTGACATCAGCAACTGTACTTCTACTTAAGTAAAATGTAAGCAAAGTAACAGTACTTCTACTTCAGTAGGATATTTTAGTACTCTGTCCACCCCTGTGTATACAGAAAGCGTAGCCTTGACCTATGAAAAGCAAACTGATCTAACTGTGCAGGCATCTTTTGCTTATTTCTAATGAAACTTTCCACATCCATTTACAAAATACAGCAACAAGCTCGTTCTATCAGAAAGCAGCGGTCTCTATGTTCATCTCTGCACGTGTTTCTCTTTCATGCATTACATCTCTTCCTACATTTATTCTGCTCTCTCTCTTTAAGTCACTCTCCCTCTTCTTCACCCAACACAAAGTCAGTTTGATTGAGTATCTTTTTCTCTCTTGTGCACTCAGCAACATCCTCTCCCACACACACACTCATGCACTGTCTCTGTGTGGCTGCCTGAATTCATGAAATACTCTGAAGTACTGCACGAGGCGACTGATACACTGGATTCTTATGATCGTTCATTTTGAGGTAAGCGAACAGAGGCTGGACTGTCTGGCGCACTGGTCAGTGCTATAGATCTAATGGACCCACAGGGACACTAAGTGGTAATAAAATGGGATCACTATGACTATGGCTTGGTTGCAGCAATACTGTTGGCATTCAGTGTGAGCCTCATTACAATTTACTTTTGTCTAATGGTGCATATTCTGTCTGGCATGCTGTGTTACTGGGTGAGGTAGGTATACAGTAGATATACTGGCTATTAGCTGTTTTATTTAAACACATCTAACAATTCAGGTTTGATACATGTTTATGGATGTGCTGTACATTGAGGTGTAGTATGCATGTCCATGCATGTCCACATATTTTTGCTGTCTAGTTGGGGCAGCCATTCACACCAAATACATGCTACCATAATGCATTTGGTGTGAATGGCTTACTGTGAATTCCATTATAACCTGTTAATGAAATATATAGTAACATGTGACAATCACACTTTTTTGTACCTCTTCTATATATGCATGACATTTATGTACTGTATGAACCAGGTATGAAATTTAAAAAAAGAAACTATTGTGATATGTAACTTACTACATATGCCACTAATAGCTTATTGTAATGTGTTTCAAATACAAATATCTTCAATTTAGTAAGTGGTCCGTCAGTTTGTGTATTCCGAGTAGCTCCTAAAACGGTTTCTCTAGGTAGAGTATATTTTACTGTCTTACTGACTTATTGGTCTAATTGTGAATCAAGGCCAGCAGTTCTGCTGACTGAAGGACTGCAAGAACAGACATTCTACTTTCGAAGGGGGGGGCTTGTTGAATTCTGGCTTGCAAAGCAATGATGCAGAGTGAATTGCAAGAGGCAGGGCTCCTTGTCCAAATGATAAAATCCTTCCTTCTTGAAATGTTCCAAAATGTCCTGGACAAGGTAGTGTTGTCACTCACTGAGACATCTCAAGTCCATTGCATAAAGAAGACAAAGATGCGTCAGACTGCCGAGCTTTTGCTTCAGTTTCACGTTTAAATCTGGATGTTAAAATACTGCCTCAATTAGAGCCTATGACCAATATATACCCTCATATAATCTCAACAGACTAAAACAGGTTTCATTGATAGATGCCACTCCTTCCGCCGCTTTAATGTTTACTCCCACAGATGATCCACAAAGGTCTGTGAAGTTTATATCTATTTGGAGGAACCTGTTACTTCCTCCTTAACTTGCCGACCAGCATCACCTAAAGAAAATGTACTTTAATTTCCCTCTCCATCATGTGGCGCTAATCCAGAGCGAAAAATCCCTCTCTGGCATGTCCCTGATGCAAAATTGCCTGCAAAATCTACCTGGGAGTGGGCGGGAAAACAAAGCTGCCCTCTCTTGCACAAAGACCTTGAGTATAAATGGTGCATAGGATCAAAAAACATGCGTACGTTACACACCGTTTCATGTTAAACTTGGGATTTATTAAAAGCAAATTTGAGAGATAAGAGAAGATGGATACTGCTACACATATATGTGGGTGTGGGGTGTGGAAATGGTAAAGAAAAAGAGACACCCAACAACATGGCTTTGGTTCCACAACATGAGCACCTCTGTGTGTGACAGAGCCACACCTGTCAGCTTCTCCTTATTGATGATCCATGTCTGTCATCAGTGATATTCTTCCAACAACTAAGAGCTCAGAGGAATATCATGTTGTTATTTGTGGCTGGTAACGTGATGTAAAGAGCCTCTCGTCTCAGGTTGGTGTCATGCTTGCTTGAAGTAACTCAGTAACTCAAGGTTTGTGCTACCTTTCAATTTGAAACACTGACAAACTAAATCGCTGTAAACTCTTGAACTCTACACAAAGCTATAAATGTTATACATAACTCTGGCCCTATCCAGTGTCCCCGCCTTCAGAGTGTGACGTGGACGGCCTCCCCAGTTACGGATCCAGGGACTCCATTCTCAGGCCTGGAGGGAAGACGGTCTGGAAAGGACGAAGACGTGTACAAGAAAGAAAGAGAAACAGGTAACCATGGCTGCTATGGGTGCATCCGACAGCAGATTTTAAAGAGGTGTTGTGGATAGGTCATTCACACAATCACATCTGTTTGGAGTGAAAGTAAGAGGACCGGCTTTACTTGGGAAGTTGCATTTACTGTGTGTCAGCACTGTGGTAAGGCTGCAGTCCATTTATTGTCTCGCTTGCAGTTAATACGCTGGTTGCAGACATGTAGTACGGGGGTTGCTGTCAGGCGGTGTGGTCAATATGAAATCCTTGTGCTCATGTGGTTGCTGATGTATCTGCTGCAGCAGTTGGGATCCAGACCGTTCCAGCACTGACAGTGGACAAGGGAAACAGCAACCTGCCTTTGGACTGAGTGGAGGTACAGCCATGCGCTGCTCCACCCTACTAGCCATTCTGACAGGGGTGCTTCTCTACTTGGTTTTGGGGGCTGTGGTGTTTCGCGCCCTGGAGGCTCCCCGCGAAGAAGGCAAGCACATGCAGCTGCAGGACACACGCAATAACTTCCTACTGAACTACACTTGCGTCAGCCCAGACAACCTACAGGACCTTATACAGGTACAGTAAATCTACAAGCGGACAGACAAGAGCCAGATATCATTTTGCTTTTATTTTGGAATAACATACAGCATTCAACAGATAGCACTGCATCAAAGATGTTGTAATTCTCTATAGACAGCAAGGGGTCTCTTTCCTTTTGTTCTCCTTTCAAAGTCCAGAGGGCGGGGCATCATGGCGGGGCATTGAACTAAGACGCATAAGACTCCACATGAAAACAACACACTGGGGCCTCAGTTAGTGAACCCACCAATTCTGCAGTATAAAATGTTACAGTGTGTTTTTATTCTCCCCTCTCCATCCTCTTCCATTAGGCAAATGCCAAAGAGGCTTTGAAATTCACATGCAGACTCTTTACTTTTGCCTTAGAAATTGACCAAATTTTGCTAATGATGAACTATTTTACTATCATTTTTAACATCATTGGGTTGTAGAAACTTGACACTGACCATCCATTGGCCCTAGGGCCCGATGACAATGACACACCCATGAAGCCACTGTGTGACCCTGTGGAGCAGTGCAACATGACTGTAGACCAGATAAGGTGCGTTTAGGGCGTTTAGCGTTAGCTATTTAAACAAGGGCCGGCTCTACTATACTGTGAGTGGTAGCCAAGCAAGGATACGTTGAGTATTACGAGCCAGCTTTGCAGCTTTGTTACTGATCTAAAATGATGATTGTAAATTACTTTTTTGGGCTGCAAAGTAATTTAAAGATGCAATAGCTGACAGGTGCATGAGGGTTACTGTGGTCACATGGTCAAGCGGCCAGTTTATTAGGTACTCCTGCTCATTATCGCAAATAGCATGCTCCTCCAAACAGTGAATCATGTGGCTGCAACTCAATATATAAAGCATGCAGACATGGTGAAGTGGTTTAGTTTTTTGACAGACGTGGTGGTTCCAGCATCTCAGAAACGCACTACAGTCTCTAGAGTTTACAGAGAATGGTGGATAAACTAAAAACATCCATTGAGCCAAAAACATCTTGTTGATGAGAGAGGTCAGAGGAGAATGGGCAGACTTGTTCAAGCTAACTCGAAGACCGCAAATGCTCCAATAACAGCTCTTTACAACAGTGGTGTGCAGAAGGGCGCCTTGTTGAATCCATGCTGCGAAGAATTCAGGCTGTTATATGTATACAATTTTTTTTTTCCTTTAGATTGTTTAAGGTAAGATGTCTGTAGTGTAGCCATTTAGGTGTTCAGGCCCATTTACAGGCTGGACATTAAACATTAAAAGATTTAATTCACACTGAGGACACATTAAGTTTCATAAAATCAATAGTGAGTACATTATACAACAACAAACATGGATGATTAAATCCGAGGGATCCCAGAGTAATATTTGAAGCATAATAAATAACAGAAGTTCATTTCTTGTATGAGCTGTCTTTGGGCACCTATATATGTTATGGGAGAATATCTTCTCTTACAAGAGCATTGCCTACAAATTGATTCACCTTTAACAAAATATCAAAATAAAAGGGAATGCAAGTGGAGTCCTGTGACTGAACTAATATATTTGTGATTTGATTCTTTGTATTGTTAAGTGCTATCAGAAAAATCTTCATAAAATTACAGAATGTAACACTTTAAATGAACCCTGACTTTCATAACAGCTGAATAACAGCTTCATAACAACTACGTGGCAGAACGTTCACTCATAAAGTGACAAACTGTTCCACTGCTATGTATCAAATGAGTATTACATGTACACCTAATGAAAGGTAACACAAGAATTGAATCATGTGTTCCTGAATATGCCAGGTAGCTGTTATAAAGCTATTGTTCAGATTCATGTTCAACAAAGTGCTATTTGTCTTTGAATGGAATAAGCCATGCTGATCACACACCACTGCACCCCACAGGGGGAGATGACAGGGTTGGGGCACCCATGGATCAAACATGTCAGACTGGAAATGATTACACAGTTCCTACTACTGGCCATGCAGGTCATCATGTGTATGGTGAAGCTACACGATGTGGCTGTGTCAGCAACTGTAGCTCTATGTCAATTTCTCACTGCTGTCTGCTGGTTAAGGTGGTATTTTCAGCCATGATGATCAAGCTACCAATCTACCACCAGTGTTCTTGCTGTCGTATGTCAGGGAATATTGCACACTGGGTGATTTTCTGATCAAATACAAAAAATTTGATAAATGTAAATAAATATGTGTCAAATTAGAAAGACCAGGGCCATTCTTGTCAATGCACATTGACAGTTTTGTAAAAAAAAAAAAAATGCATGCATCCTGCTCTTTAAATTTACCAACAAGACTTCTCACCGGCATGAAGCTGATTGAGGTTGTTGTGATAAAGGCCCTGAGTGGCTCAGAGGGTGATGATTTTATGCACATTTTTGTTTTTATTCAGACCTCTCTTTATCAAATCCAGAGAAACAAACAATTGTGAAGAAAAAAATAGGCGTGTATGGTTTCACCATCGTTCTGAACAACATCTCACTAATGTTTGTTTTCTGCAATGTTCCACCACAGAAACCCATTGCCAAACTGAAATGTTAGATAACTGGTCATATGTGGTTCCCTTTAAACAGCCACTGATACAGGATTGTTTTTGTCTTTCAACTATCAGGCTGAACTTCATCATAGCCTTGTTGTCTCTGGTTACATATGATTGTGTCACTTGAGTGTATGCTTGTATTGTTGTTATGTCTCAAATTGCAGAAATAGGCATGACAATCCTTGGCTGAGCTACGAGCATTTCCCTCCACTATCTTACTTTTTGTACTATTTAATAGTATTAAATAGCACTGTGGTGTAGACAGATAGTCAGACATGATGGGGACATATTATTTTGCTGTACCGAAGAGCTCAGTAGTGAAACAGAATACCCAGAGGCTGAAGGTGCTGATGGAAAACAACAAACAGGGTGACTTTGGACTCATTTAGGTTCATTTAACTTTCCCTAGTTCAGAAGAAAACATACCTCTCATTCCCATGACACATAACCTGTCTCAGCAATCATAAACTTTGTCACTGCATGGTGTTGTTCATGCGTAGCGGAAAGTAGTTTAGGCATTTCGTCATGTCTTGCAGCAAACCAGATGCTGCCATTTTGTCTGACAGCATCTGGTTTCCTGTCCTTCTCCTCATTCTTTCTCCACTGAATTCTCCTCTTTCCTACCATTCAATTCTTCCCCTGCTTGTATCTTTAATCCCAGGAGGTGGTGGATGCCGCCGGTGCAGGAGTGGATCCTAGCAGCAACTCTACCTTTGTCAGCCAATGGGATCTGTCCAGTGCCTTTTTTTTCTCAGGGACAGTCATCACAACCATCGGTGGGTTTTGGTACAATCAAGATCAACTACTAGCTTTACCATAGAGACCCAACAATTTAAATATACTAACACTGGAAACTGCATCATTTCTGACCTCCACATTTTCAAATGAATTTCAATCTATAACCGACTGTATCCAGGTTTTGGAAACATCTCCCCCAAGACAGAAGGTGGGCAGTTGTTCTGCATTTTCTACGCCCTGGTGGGGATCCCCCTGTTTGGTATCCTGCTAGCTGGAGTTGGGGACCATCTGGGTACTGGACTGAGGAAAGCGATTGCCAAAATTGAGAATCTCTTCCTGGTTAGACCCTCAGCAGAGGCTTTATGTGTTGTTCATGTACATTTTACCTCTATTTCACCTTGTCTGTGTGCTCAATTAACCAGTCTTATACAGCACCACTCTGATGTCTGACCCTCCTCGTAGAAGTGGCGGGTTAGTCCCACCATTGTGCGTGTCATCTCGGCTGTCCTCTCCATCCTGCTGGGATGCCTGCTCTTCGTTGCAGTGCCTATTCTGGTTTTCCAGGAGGTAGAGGAGTGGACTCTCCTGGAGTCGGCCTACTTTGTAGTCATCACCCTGACAACAGTGGGGTTTGGAGACTATGTTGCAGGTATACGCAGCCACAGTAAACGCGTCACCCACATATTTCTAAACTTAGCTTGTAGACACCCGAGACGTGTGGCAATCTAGTATGATAAGTATTGCAATCTTATCCCCGACATTACCACATTACCCTGCAGGGCAGTACCAGAGAAAACATGGTTTCTACTTCCTGCTCTTTCCTCTGTGGATGTTAGTAATCATGGAGAATGTATCTTTGTCTATAGATAATTTGGACATGCTGCAGCTTCACTAGTCACTCATTAATGTAACTGTAGGTGTAATGCATTAAGTTCACTTTGCACAAAACAGTTTTCATTTACATTTTCTAGTAGGAGATGAATTATTGATCTTCTCATCTGGAGGTCTCTAGAGTCCTCTAGACTCTAGACTCTTTACTCCAGAGAAAACAGCTGCATGTTTGCATGTATTGCCTTAACCCAGCCCTGTATACCCATGCGTCTTCTCTCAGGTGATTCTGGATATGCAGGCAGTGACCACTGGTATAAGCCTTTGGTGTGGTTCTGGATTCTGCTGGGTCTGGCCTACTTCGCATCTATCCTGACGATGATTAGTAACTGGCTTCGGGTTCTATCCAAGAAGACCAGAGCTGAGGTACCTCTCCTCCTCTCCTCTCTTCTCCTCCTCTCCTCCTCTCCTCTCCTCTCCTCCCATGCCTTGTCAGTATCTCTCGTGTCACCATCTCCTTTTAGATGGAGGAGCTGCGAGCCCACGCCACCGACTGGACTCAGAACATCCAGAACATGTCAGTCGATTTCCGCATTGCAGGGAAAATTGATGACCCCTTCAAACGGCGTCGGCGAAAGCGACGCCATGGTCCTCGCAGCCATGGGCATAATGTGTCAACTACCGGGGCCCCTGAGGGGAAGGATCAGGAGCAGCAGAGTCAAACGGAGTCTGGATCTTCCTCCTCTTCCTCTTACTCCTCCAATGAATCTGAGTCTGGCTCAGAGACTGGGTCTCAGGCCACTCAGACAGAACGTGTGCCTGAAGTAAAAAGTGTTGAGGCTGAAAAGGAAAACACTTTTCCAGATCCCCTGTTTACTCAGCCTCTGGACTACTTTGGGGAAAACATGGCTTTCATTGATGAGTCTTCAGATGCACAGAGTGCAAAACTACATTTGGATCCTCTACTGGATCCAGCACAACCCAATTCTGGAAGCTCTCGTCACCCTAAGAGGAGACGCCAGAGAAGGCCTGTCCCCCGGAGGAGCTGTAAAACCAAGCCTGAGAAGAAGGAGCCCAATGGAGATCCACAACCATTTCCAAATTCACCACTCAAGTCTTGAGCTGATTACAGGAACTCCACTGGCAGCACAAATATCCCCTTGAGAGATATGAGATGTATTCAAAATCTGAGTTGTCAATTTAGCAATCAATTTGTGTTTATTTGCGGCTTACTAATAGACATCTTAAAGGAAAACATGTTGCGGAAACTTAATCCCTTGTGGTTTGCATTTGATGCTCCAAGCATGAGAGTGTGTATGCCTCAAATATGGTCAAGTGATTTTTTATGTCATTGTTCTGGACTGATTCATTTCTGTGGAGTTAGTAGTCTCTACTGGGCTAATATGGAACTGCACTACCAAACTCTTAATATGACGGTTCCTACACACAGGCTTTTGGCATTTAACCAATCCACACAGTGTAAAAGATGAAACTAAGGAAGAGCAGCCTGAAATGCAATCTGGACCTCAGGTCAAAGAGAAGAGACAGTTATTCTTGAATCCTGCCAACAATTAAGCGAGGTGTTGTGCCTATCAATATGCATTTGACTTATTGACATTACGTTTTTAACACGGTGTGCAACTATAATATTAACATTTTGAGACAAGAATGTATTCATCATAATGTACTGCGTGTATGAAATAAACATTTTTGAAATGAAAGCAACACAGCCATGTTTATCATTTCTTCATGAAGATTGAACTTATTTTGGGTTATAAATGTACATCAGAAGTCACACCCTTTGGTGATTTTTTAAATTTAAAGTGGCCATGATGTTTGTCAGATTTAGCTTGCTGTATATTGTATATGCCATACATGTCATACATCATATCAGAGCCTTTTTTAATTATTATTAATTTTAGAGTCTCTAGGTCACTATGTCTTGTTTTTTGAATGATGCTCTTTGAGAGTTGACTAAATGAATTACTTACTATGTTGCCCCATTGAGGTCAACAGATGCAAAGTTTTTACCTGAAGGTTTAATGGATCCCCTATAAGCCTTGTAAGGTTCAAGTCTATAGATGGTACAGCAGAGGAATTGGAAGAAGTAAGGCTTGGGGGCTGCATACCAAATTCAATTGTCATGTCAAATATCTCTGTTTTTTTCTGGCCCTTTAAAGGTCTGACTCTGGCCCACAGGGAATGTTGTTCACAGTCACTACTGAGCTGAGAAAATTTCAAACGCCTCTTGGTGGCAGTGTGGGACCAGGATCCCTGGTTCTATTATAAAGAGGTGTACAATAAATGTCTATGTCATCATTGTTTATAGATCTGATACATTTGGGGTGTAAAACCTTAATAGATGCTGAATCATGCAATACATAGTAATATACATGTGTGTAAGACAAACTCATGGATTGTAAAATAATTCATGTTTTAGCATTTATGAGAATAAAAATCATGCTTGGTCAAATTTTATTCAAACAATTCCCAAGTCATCAGCTATGGAAAGAATATCAACACAAATGGTGGAGCAAAAATACATCTGATGGAAAAATATTTTTAAGAATGTTTGTCAAGTTAGAATTTAATCAGCCAAAACCAAAATAGTTTCTTAGTAATGTTGCTGATGCACATGAAAAGTTTGACACTGTTATGAAACTCAAAGGTGAAATGACAGAAATTCACACAAATGCTGGATGCTGTACAGTAACTACATGGACAGACTGTGGGTTTCATCATCAGTAAAATCATTAATCCCTGAGAAAACACACAAATTCAGACAGACATAATGATTTCAGCATTTTATTCATCTTAACTTCTAAACCACATAAAATAACTCTTTCACATTATTGATAGCATTACTGAGGGCAGCTTCCAAATCTAAAACTAAACAGACATTGATTTTTATAAAACAATAACCAGGACAGTAACTTTCTCAGACAGGACTGCACTCTTCAAATACCTGAATAATATTAATCAATACCAATCTGAACACACGATTTGAAACCAGAAAAGTCTATGCCGAACATGTTGACTAAATTGTACCCTCCCTTGTATTCTACTCTCTTCTGTATAGTAAATTATGAAAATGGTTGTTTTCTTTAAAATATGAATCCGCACTTTGCAAATCTGAGACTTTCCACTAGACTACTTTAGAAAAGACTGCCTTCAGGTTGTGCGTTGCGGAAGTGTGCAGGCAATGATGATGTGCAGTGACAGCAGGTGACCTTAAACTCGAGGACAGACGCTCAGCTGCTGAAACGTCATCGGCCACGTTATTGTCGCTTCAACCACCTGCCGGTAGAGGGTGCGCCACGGGCAGGCTAACGCTGATGTATACCTGGAATTACCGTGACCTTAAATTGTGCGAAGACAACATGGGAAGACAAGCGTTAACGTCGCACTCCAAAATGCAGTAGCACAGTAATTTAGAGTGTGTTGAAAATAACATGCTACCCCATTTATTCCCTTTTCCCCGTCCTCTGGTTCAAGCATGCCTCCGTTTGTCAAGCCGTCTGTCTATTCAGCCTCAGATGGACCAGAACAGGTTGAAGACGGCCATGCTGCTTCAAGTCGTAAATCATTAAGCCCTGGTTTTTGTTCATAATTGCAGGACGGAGACAGGGGGGCAATGTATTGTTGGGAAGGCGATGTTTTGACTATTCTCTGGCATTTCTGTTATGAGTGTTGAGTGAGTGTGGGTCTTCTAATGTCTTTGTGTACCACATGCACAATTACTTTTCAGCGTGTGTGTAGCAGCTGTCCACACCTGTCTCAGGTCATCGCCTGCTTCATCAATGAATATCTTACTGTGTAATAATGCAATAATTCTCCACAAAACATACACGTAAATTGTTTCTACCACGAGCAGGTCGTGGGTGAATTTAATACACAAAGCATAACCAGTTTTGCTCCAGCAGGATGGTAATGCAGACTCTGCACCAGTATGATGCAGCCCCGCTGAATTGCAGCGTCTGCAGAGACTCAATGACCTTGCTTCAAGGTCGCAGTGACACTGCCGCCAGTTTTTCCTCTCATGCGCGCAACGCGAAAATCCTGCCAGCCCGAGCCCTCACCTCACACACTGTTACAGTAAAACACATAGAGCTTTGTCCCTTGAGACACGGAGATGCGAATCTGACTCGGGGTTCATTATATTAGAATTTAGTTGAGGATTATAAACATACACGGATACGGTTAGAAAATGTTCAGTCATCTTCAAGAAATTGTGGGCTAATAGTTTTTTGTCTTTTTAAAAAAATTCCACTCGACCTCCCGTTTTTAAATCACGGGACAAGGTTGCCAACGGTTCCGTGACAACTTTGAAACGCCACCTCTCTTCTTTTCTCTGTGCCAGCTGTTATGGTCAAGTTACCAAGCACATTGGAGACCGGAGGGGAAGCCTATTTCAAGAAGCAGGGTAAAGTTAGCCAGATAACTGGGTAAAAATAAGTGTGTTTAGTTCTTTATTAATTCTATATGGGATGTATGCATGTATTTCGCCAATGTTGTCTTTGATGACACTTTGGGACATTTATCTGGCAAACTGTGTAACACTGCTTTTCAACCCCCCTCCCCCCGATTCTCTCCTTTCTCATCTCATTGCAGTGATCCACTGATCTCCACTACTTGGCCTCTGTCCAAAAAGTGCTCTCTCGTAGCGGAGTGAGTCGGGTCACTGTCACAAGACCGAGTATGACTACATTTTCCATTCAATTGGAAGAGATGTGTGTGTTTTTAGTGTGTGCGTGTTTGTGTGGGCGCCTCTGGCGTTGATCGGGACATTTATTTCCTCCGCAGTGAGAATGTAAAAATATAGATCAAATTCAAATCTGCAAATACCCTTAAGGAGTAAGCATATAATATATTTCTAGGATGCTATAGGTTGCAAATATCACATGAGACCTATCAATCGAAGGAATATTATAGGAATATTATTGTGATACCGCAGGTAACGGGTGTAAGGTCACTATACACTACAGGAATATTATAGTGACTTTTCGTTAGATGGTGCGATGCTGCTGAAAGAATGTGTAGTACCGGGAGAGAAAACGACTAGTTAGGCTATTCCGGTAGCGCAGTGACCCGGGGTTTAAATGCACCGGGACCACATTAGGATTAGAGTGGACTAGGTCACATTTTTTTGCATTTGTTTAAAGGCCTAATGCTGATGACGCTGGTGGACGGCGTACGGACGTAACGGAGACACAGCAGACGCAATGGGGAAGAGGGAGGAGAATAGACACGGGGATAGAGGCTTACGTCACCAAGCCATGTCAAGCTAGCCAGAGAAAGCTAGAACGACACCAGACGTTTGGCTATTCAAAATAAAAGTATCACGTTTTGGGGGAAAAAATAAAAGAATAACGAAGTTATGGGGTGTATAGAACATTTTGGGAAAAGCAATCGTATTTTCATTAAACAGATATGAATCTTTAAACTCTTTTTTATTTTTCATTTTGGTACTTACATTACTCAAAAAAACATTGTAGCGTTGTGTTCGTCTCTTTTATGTTGACACTTGTGACCGGAAATTCTATTTTTATTCTGGCAGGCTTGACACTGGATCATAACTACAACCTCAGTTGTGGCAGCTAAAGACGTGAATCTATAACACCAGTGTACGGAACCGGACAGGCAAAAAAAGAGAGGTGGTCACTCGCTGGTTATGGTTCTTACACGGTTACTAATGCAATGTTAGGTACCCCGCGAGCCTTTTTACCGTGCAGTTCAACCGGTGCAGACTGTGGACTTACCGGCCGCAACGACTTGATTTAAAAAGACTACCCTGTGATGTTTGTGCATTTCCCAGTAAGTAGCCTCACACTGCTGACACGGAGCGCAGCGTGATGATTATTTCTTGTTGCTGAACTGTCAACTGCATTAACAATAGTCTGTCTGATCTGCATGCACGATTCGCCTGGCAAAGCTAAGTTTGCGTGGCCACGTTATTGGGGGTGGGGGCACCAGCGATAATAACTATGCATCGGTGTAATAATTTACCACTAAACCCACTGTCCTGCGTACATCTCTTTCTTGTAAATTACCCCCCAGCCTGACCAATCCAAACAACAAGGTAAAAGGCTGCGACGCTCAGTGCAATGGGATATCCTCTAATCGCCAATGAAATTCCAGGGAATTTGTCAATAATCCGCTATAAAAAAATGGGATAGTTAGACATTTGTAGAGTGAATGACGGATGCAGGCCACGCATAGGAATCAGAGGTAGCCGCGGATTGTCCTCATCTGCCTGTCCTCAGTTACAAGGCAAGTACTGGGCAAATTACACCCAGACTTCTCCAACTACCCAACCCAGCTTGTGTTTTAACCCATATTCTGTATCTCAACACAATGACCTGTGCAAGTCACTGAACCTGCTGGACCAGGATTGACATTGCTGATTTTAAGACATAATCCACTTTTACAATTAACCTTTCACTGGTCCGAGATCAGTAGGCAAGGTCACCTTTGGCTGCTGTACTCGCCGCCTCCACGGTGTGCCGCATGTAAAGCTCTTAAATGAGTTTAATACAGTGTGTTGCGCTATCAGTGACTGATCACGTGCTGACAAAAGACCACCGTTGCTCTCTTTTAAGCCGGAGATAAGAAACTTTTGAATCAGTTCAACACAAAAGGACTGATGAGTGTAGTGCCACCCCATGCTGTGAAGTTTGATGTTTCAGTTGTGGGGGGAAAAACGTGTGTGCAGACAGACTATCAAATCCTGGCAATCATTTGAGTTTATGCCAATAAAATTAGTTTTACAGTTTGTTATCATGTTGCTGAAATCATTCTACATCTTAAATTCATGGTCAAAATGTTTCAATATTAAGTTTTTAGTTCCTAATTGGCATGTTTATGGATTTCCAAGAAGCTAGGCAGGGCATCCACATGAATTCATTTTTACATTTTACACAGTCTTGTTGCTCAAGGTTAAAGTTGCATTCAAATACACAGAGGGTCTATTTATCACTTTGCTGTGCAATGTTTTCTTCTTTTTAAAATGTTCAATCCCATTAGTCATATTTACTTTGTATGTGTAGATGTATATGTCATTTTTTTAAAACCAGTCTTTTTAATGATTTACAGAGAATGATCACCAAACCTAAACCTAAGCGAGGGTGAGAGACAAGGTGTTGGTTTTACTCTCTCTGTCCTTCAAGCATTCCTGTGAGTGTGACCTTTGGAATGTGTCACAGAGCACAAGGGGGAGGGTAGCAGACTGGTGTGCAGAAATGTGTAAAGATACAGTGGGTTATGTATTTTAGGAAGGGGAAAGTCAATGCTATGAGCATTTAGGGACCATACTACCACAGAGAAAATAATGATATTACTATATAGGTCCTCTCTCACACACACATTTGAACACTGGCACTGGCCAGTAGTATTTAATTCATCGTATTATTGATGAGGCTCTTTTTTCCCTCGGGAAGCTTAATACTGCCAGCTAGTTATTGGACATTCCCATCCTGCAACTAAGTAAATTGGACATCATATAACTGTGGGGTTTTGAAAGTTAAAATCACAAATAGGACGTTGGCATGGAACGTGACAACCTTTACTTGGCTGTAAATACAGTGACTGTACTCAAAAACTCTTTTGCTTACTTTTCAGGTGTCCCAGTAACTGGAGAATTCGACCCGTTTTCAAGATCTGCTCCAGACCAACAGCACTTCAGTGAGCTACCACCAGAAGGGACCGATAAACAGGTAACTAATCCTTTCTCACATAGGTTATTACTGATAAAAAAACATTATCTTGTTATGTTATGCTTTAATTAGGGTCCAGTGCGCTATTTGTGTAATGTAGTGCAACACCTCCCTGGCAGTCATTCTTGCTGGGGCCAGGCAGTTATTTTCAAGACAACTCCAAAGATGAAGCCTAATGTGCCTAACATCATGCACAAGCGTACCGAAGTTCCTACAAATGGCAACAGCAATAGCTTGTGATTGAAAGCTGCTGGTTTGTATCCCTAGACCAGCTGGGAAAGCAGACAAGCGTTGCCTTTCCTCTCCATAAATAACCATGTTTGAAGTTGGCTTGAGTAAGGTAGATAAACCACTGTGATGCTGATCTGCAATGCAAGACTATGTTGTACTTATAGGTGGCACACGCAGTGCTGCTTCTGAGTGCAAAAGAAGATAATGACTAATGGACAAGAAGAATGGAGATATGGAGGGGGAACGATGAAAATGTTGGCATGAATGAAGATTATATAGTTGTTTTTTGTTTTGGAAGTGGCTGCAGGGGGCTCAATTTCTTATCATCCCATACAGTTGAAAGTTTGTACTTAAACCTCACAGTAATTCTCTCAAATTACACCAAAAAGAATATGAAGCTCAACCACAAAATGTGTGTCTGTCACAGTACCTATCATGGTTGAGCATTCTGCTGCACTACAGTAACTCTCAGGACCAAAAAAAGGTGTCTGTTTCATGAAAGCAGCGCCAGTGGCCCCTATCCTGAGTAAAAGGGAAGGAGGGTCGTATCTGAGAATTTCCAAAAACCTAACATGAATGTTATGAGCAGTAAGGGACAATCAATGTATCAGTCTTTTTGCACATTGAGGGTTTGACTTCGCCTGAAGATTACACTATTCCAACATTGTTTTTTATTTAAGAAGAAACCGAAGGTCACCCCTTCACATTTCTACAGAGGTGGCCCTGAAGGACAACCTCAGTCAGATAGCTCACTTTCCAGCTCTACTAAACCTCTATTAATATGATTAATTCAATATAATTTCAATGCAATACAACTTAACTCGTCCAATAGAAATCAGCTTCCAAATGCATACAGAGCTCAAGATTAGCTTTCATGAAATTAACACCAGTCGAATGCTGGTAAATCTTGGCAGACACTCAGCCATCCATCACTCGGAGGCTCTGTTGCATTCTGACTGGTAAAATAACTTTGTGACTTGACCCTTTAAATTCACAGCCACTGTGCAGATAGACAGTTAATTTCCTGCCCTGGCCGACTGTCAGTCAGCCTGTGTGCAAGCTGCCAATTTTAAGACTGAACAAATGTCTCCACTGCCACACAATGATTTTTGTCCTCATGTTCCCAGCATGTATCCAGACCCTCTGAGGAGTTTTCTTTTTCTAAATTTTGCCCATGGAGGTCTAGAGTTTGTGTGTTTGTGTAAATAAGTGACAAAACTTTTAGCCCCATCAAAATGAATGTGCTGTCGTCCACTCTTCAGGTAGATAAAAGGTAAAAACAACAACAAAAAAAAACGAGCTTATTTCGGATTAAACAGGTTTCCAGTCCGGAGTGTTTGCTTTAGCTGTAAACAGTGCGAGGTGTGTGTCCTCCATCCTTCCAGGCCCATGTATCATTAGTGAGAAAGCGGCTTGTAGCCCGGCCCAGCGCTATGCATTAAGACCTCCCATCTCAACTCCCAACACCAGCTAGCAAACGTTAGGTACTGTTTCGATGCGTTTTCAAGAAATTAAACCAATAAATTACGTGTGGGGACTAATTTTTCTTTAAAGCGCGTGCGATGTTATAACAGCGCGGAGACGAGAGTACATTGGCGACCATTGCCAGGTAAGCCGCTGCATGGGCTGGGTTGGAGAAAAAAAATAAGCCTCGGCCCAGGAAGAGAGCTGGCCAGTCAGGATTACAGCTAGCTAGCTAGCTAACCTGCAGTGGAAGCTAATGCTAACGTTACCCTAGCATGCTGGTTCACCGTAGTCGTTACACAGTAGGTCAGACAACTAATCTGACATGGCGCTTATTTATCCGACGTTATCTGGTAGTACATACTGTTTGCTCAGGTTTATCCAGTCGAGTAAGTGGCCAATGAGCTATCTAGTCCCTCTTTCCTTTTTTCTACTGAAACTGACGTTCCTCCCTTCGCCCAGGCAGAGGGAGTCGGGCTGCCCAGCAGTGCACATGGTATTGGGATGCTCGCTGGTTTTGCAACATTGTTCAAAGCCTGAGACAAACTGAATCCCATTGTTCGTATTCTGGACTAGTCGTCTTGGTCGATCCATTCAGAGCCTCAATGCAGTCCAAAGAGGCTATACTTAAAACAACCTAGATTTGGTCTCAGCCCCATGGCTGCTTGCAAAGCAGTGCTACATTCAAGTCCAACATGGGGCAACTTCCAAAGACAGTGCTTTGCTGCCAACTACTGGATTTGTAATCAATTGCTTTATTTCCAAGAACCACTAGCACACCCTGCTCTCCCTAAATGTCCTGTACATTTTTATTTGCTGTGTCCCTAATATCCCCAAATTTACTGGCAAAATATATGGCACCTCTGTTCTCGCTGATTTTATCTCAACCTCTGCTGATCTCTTTTCTGGCTGACCTCCAGGAACTGATTCAGTTCTCGCAGTTTCAGTATAACGAGAGCCTCTTCCCTGTTGTTTTCTTGGGGTCTTTTGACACATAGTACATTTTAAACAAAACAAACCCAGATTGTAGGCCTGATATTAGAATTGTACACCCATGGTCACCTTCAAATTGGATTTTAATGCACACATTCATCCACAGGACAGAGGTAAAAGTAGGTAACAGGTTATTTAAAAGAAGGGTATTTGGTTATCAGCTAGTATTATGTTTATGCAATGGAGAGCAGCAAACTGGATATTGGAAGACTTTGTTTAATAATTCATGTATTCTGCGATATATATATATATATATGGGGAGCCTGCCTCTGGTTCACTTCTGCCTATTGTAATATATTACAGATTACTTTATATAAGGAAACTACTAACTTTACGGTTCTCATTCTGAAATGTGTCGTAGCATGAGGTGATATTTATTGAATACACACTTCTACACAATTTTATTTCAATAAAAATTCAGAAATGTGTATATCTTTTGATGGCTTATATAACAGAGAGTGCTGCCAGGTGATTTTCAACAAAATATATTGCTTTATTTAGTTGTAAGACATGTCCCCCTTGTGCCAATGCAAAATCCGTTCTTAAATGGCAACACCTACTAAGACTGATCTTCGAATAGGTCCAGGAGTGAACCTTGGGGTCAGAACCTAAATTACCCCTAAACTATAGTAAACTAACTAAAAACCATTGCGAGAGAGGCACTGGAACATTGGACCGACCATAAGTAATGCATCTCCAATATTGCAACACTACGTAAACATGGACGCTACAACTGGATTATCTACCCAACTGATTTGGAAAAAATGTTGTTCCATTGCATTGGACGGCCAGTTTATATGCCCAAGAAAATCACAAGTCACTTTCACGTTTCAATTGGATTGAAGCCATTTAGGTCGCACAGTTCCCGTCATAGTCCTCACATAGTGATCAATTAAGTTGGAGCCAGAGTGCATTAGCCCTCCCACCTTTTACCTTTTACCCTTCCTTTTCACGCTTTCCTTGATCCCCGAAGTGCTGTTGGTAAGGCTACTTAGCCAGCAGTGGAAGTTACTTCCTTATCTTCATCAGGAACTCAGTCAGTTCCAGTGTCATGAAACTTGGGTCTCGCATGTTTGGCTATTTCCTTACTGGGAGCAGGGCTTTGGTCTCAAAAGTGCAGAATGCAGTGTACCTGCATTCTGGGTAGATGGCCCTACTCTGGGCAGTGCAGAGTAGATCGAAGCCGGTATTCTGGTTACTTTCCCTTCTCTGCACACAGTGTCTTTGCACTCGGCCAAACAACAACAATTCACCCACTTGCTCGCTCAATCTCTCTCATGCAAGAAACACACCTCCTGACACACACACATTTTATTTTAACACCTCCTTGTCTCAAAGAGATTAGGCTTATTTTAGGCTACTTGTACGATTGCCAGAATCCAGACATCAATGAACGTTTGGCTTTTGGACAAATTTCACTGGTATTGGTCTAACCATTCTTGTTACTCATGGCTGAGTTTGCATTTGGTACAGCAAAAGTAAATAATGTTATTACTTCCGAAGCATAACTTTGGGCAGCATTTTTACCAATGGAATCAAGAACCCTTGTCTGTGTTATATTGTCCGGCCGTGGCACCTCATAACATCTGGTCCCACATCATTTTTACCCATATATGAAGTTATAAGTGCCAACACAGAATGATATCAACCACAATTTGGAGCCTCATGAGCCTCAAGTGTGCTTGTCATTGGCACCATGAACTTAGGTTTTATTACAGTATGCACACATGAAGATGTATTTATTGTGTCGTTTTTGTACTGGTTGTGATCACTGAGAGGCAATTATGAAGACTTGAGCATTAGCAGGCAAGCAGGGTGTTGCAGTACTCCAAGTGCCTTATTTGAACATAAGTTATATGTCGGTCTGATGAACACAGTGGTCACTGTAGCCGATTGTAGTGACCTTCATCCAGTCACCTTGCCGACTCTGAGCCTCTAGAAATGTCAGACAAAGAATTCATACTGTGGGGATATTTTAGGACCGTAATGTTTCAAATCAGGTGCAAGAGGGCCATATTAATTTTTTTCTTATGTTAGGTAGCTATGATTGTGTTATTCCAGGCGCTGTGTGTGGGGCTCTTTGTGTGTGTGTGTGTGTTTGTGTGTGTGTTTGTGTGTGTGTGTCTTGTGTGTGTCACACCACCATTTAAGTTACCCATCTTTGAAGTAGTGTACCGTATATTTATTATACTTTACCACTTTTGAGATTTTCACTGCACCTTTGCACAAAGTGAGTTTTCAGACTCAGAAATGACTTACCAGCACAATTTAAATCAGAGGGAGCTACAACTCTACATTTTACTCAAAACCTGATTCAGTCGCAGTGCATTTCCTGTGCTCATCCAGAGATTCAAAGTGCAATGTTCTGTTGGGTTTTGTATGCACAGGCTTCACACTGAACAATAGTTCAGTGCTCCTGGATATTTTTGCCTTTTGCTTGGTGTAAAATAATGATGTACAACCCTTTTAGTAATTTATATTTTAAGTCACTACATGATTCAACTTTGCCCACATGTCATTTGCTTCTCAGTGTCCTGAACCGAGGGGGTGATGACACATTCTTCAAGTTTTTTTATAGGTATATTCAATTATTGCGCAGGCAGGCTGTGTCCTGTCCTTACTCTTTTGGGAATGCAGATTGCATTCTTAAACATTGGCTCTTTCTTACTTCAAATTTTTTCCCCCTCTAGACGTCATGTCTTCCAGGGAGCGTCGGTCAGATCTCTACATAAAGGCAGAACCAAGCAGTCCAGAAGGAGGTGGGGGAGGTCGGATAAGCCCTGGTGGAGCCTCTTCAGACTCTTCCCAAAGTGGAGGTGGTGGGACCAGAGGAGACGGCGCTAGGCGTTACTCCCCACCACTCTACACACCAGCCCTGCGTTGCCACTTCAAGGAGGAGGGTGGTGACGGGGCGGAAGAGGGCTCTGCTGGCAGTGGAGGAGGGCGATGCAAGTACGCCCTGAGCACGCTTCCCAAGAGGCTGTGTTTAGTATGTGGGGACGTGGCTTCAGGCTATCACTATGGTGTGGCTTCTTGTGAGGCCTGCAAAGCGTTCTTCAAGAGAACAATTCAAGGTGTGTGCCATTTGACGTTGAGTGTTTGTATAGCGATTGTGATTAAAGAATGCACTTCTCTTTCACCTTATGTAATGTAAAAAAGTTTACTTGTTTTATGTTTGGCCACCTTTTGATTTCTTTTCCTGTGAGCTTTTTAATCTTCAAACACATTAACAACAAATATAATTTTTTTTCCCCCTTGATTTTGAAAAACAAAATCACAAATTATCATTAAGAAAATAAGGCACATTTTCTCATTTTTTGACCTACATCATTCTAGTCTAAGTCCTATATTTTTGGAGCCAGACATACCATACACAACATCTTGGTGTCATAATAATCTGCCTGTTTCACAAGAAGAATAATTTTCAAAAACTTTAGCTTCATATTTCACAGAAGTAGATGAAAGATTGACATGACTGTCAAATCTACTTGTTTACTTGGGTCTTTTTTTTCATACTTTTTCATACATAATGGAACAGTGGTATGTCAGAGCTAAATTTACCATCTAAAATACCTTTATTACATTTGGAGATCTGATCTGATTCTGATCATTTTATTCAATAATATACAGACATTACATTGAAAGACTATGACAATGATGAATTTGGCTCCTAAATATCAAAATAATTACGACATAAGATTAAATCAGACCCACATTAAATAACGTGTTATTCTTTAACATTCACCACAACCAAGCCCATCTGGTATATAATCATCAATCGTCTGTTGGAGTGTATAGTTCTCTTTCTGCGTGTCCAAAAAGTTGAGGTGTTTAGGCCAAAAATTGGCATCTAATTTTCCATTTTCAAAACTTATGGTTTGTTATTTCCACCATGGGTAGATGTGTGTTTAAAATATCAGATACAGGGCGGTCAAATTGAAGGGGGGTAGGATTCATATAAAATGGCCACCCAAATATGTATTCCTTCTTCATCTTCTGAACTCCAAATTGACATTTTATGTAATCCCCAAAAGGTAACATTGAATATAGCTGTCCAGCATCGAATGAGTGTGAGATCACCAAAAGGCGCAGAAAGGCTTGCCAGGCGTGCCGCTTCACCAAGTGCCTCAAAGTGGGCATGCTGAAAGAGGGTGAGTGGTGATGGCGGGCAATTTAGTAATAAAACCAGCTGCTGTTGTAGTTGGCCGTTGATATTGCATTTACATTTGATCCATTTATGCTATGTTTCCTCGCCGTAAATCCTCATTCTTTTATTTTTTGATGCAGGAGTTCGTCTTGACCGGGTCAGAGGAGGAAGACAGAAGTACAAAAGGCGTCCAGAAGTGGAGAATGCAACGTACCAGAGTGCCCCTCTACCCCTGAGAAAGGAGGGGGAAAAAGGTGTTTTCTGGGGTTCTTATTAGATTGTCATTCTTCAATATGTGACACAGTGAGATAATATAAGGGAATCAAACAAAAAGGCCAGACAGCACAGAGAGCATGGTTTTGTTTTACTTTTATTTACTTTATCAATCACCAAACTGCCAACTGAGCCAAAGCTACATTATCTGACACAAGTTTCTCACTTCGTAACTTGTGGCACCTCCTTTAGCAGCGATGACTTAGAGAAATGTCTCCTAAAGCCACTGATCACTGATCAGTCTCTGGTGTCTTCCTTCAGGGATTTTCACCCCACTCCAGTAATATGCTTGTAGAAATAGTTACTTAATGTTAGGACATCATGCAAAAATTCAGCAACAAAAGATTCAGCAATTTCAAAGGGAAGATGAGATAAATGTGCCACTTGCCCATTACTGAATGGTCTGTTTTTTTTTTTTAAATGAGATGTTCAGGATGCTTGAGAATTGGTTTTAGTAGAACTATTTGTGAGTCACTGCTAAATTTTACATTGAGAGTGAAGCAGAGTAGATGCACATGGAATTACTAAATAATTTACAATTCATGCTGCCAAAACAGCCCACAATGTTAAATTCTTTAGTTGGTTAATTCAAAAAGATGCTCACTATGTTTACTTACCATTTTTTTTAAAAATGTCATTCTCTTAAATATCCCTAAGGTGTAAAAAAGATGTCAGCAAATCTGAGGCTGAGTGACATTTGTGACAGTTTTTGAAAACATTTGAAGACATTGTCCTCATAAAGTTCAAGGCCCTGAAACACATCTTGTTGTCTCTGTCCAGTCTTTATGCATTTCATCTCTGAGGATTCAGCTGTTGTACATGGTTGGGGTAGATTAGTAGAAGTACACTTGGGTCTGAGTTGACAAACTTGTTACAGCATGAGGCAAACCTTCATCCATTACAACTTGTATCTGTGCATCACATTAATACATTGTTTTCTGTCTATTTCCTGACATAGGTTCCTCCAACATCATCGTGTCCCACCTCCTGGTGGCAGAGCCAGAAAAGTTGTTTGCCATGCCGGACCCCCTGCAGCCCGATACAGCCCAGCGCACGCTCACCACCCTCTGTGACCTTGCTGACCGCGAGCTGGTTGTTATCATTGGTTGGGCCAAACACATTCCTGGTAAGCGGAGGGAAGGATAAATTAGGGGAGGCGAGATAGTGATAGCATGGAAGCAGTGGTAGAGATGTAGTGATCTGATTTCACTGGCCAGGAAGAAACTTGCTGTTTCTTGTAGGTGTTGAGGAAAAACTTGGATGAGACGAGGCTGGCAGATCATCAGTTTATTTGGTCGAGCGAGCGGAGTACAGGACTCAGAAAAGGAAAACAGAACTCTACATCTAAAGACAAAATGCACACAGTTTTATAGTCAAGGTTACGTAAAGATACATGAGATGTCTTTCTCATTGGTCTAAAATCACCTCACCCCAACAACAGCCAAGTATATTTGAATACACGTAAAACTATTGAGGTAATTTATTTTCAAGGTTTCAAGGTTTCTATACAATGCAACATACAACATTAGTAAGCAATCGGGTGTCAGTCTTCTGATTGTTACATTAGCAGAGCAAAATAGTAGGCATAGACTCAGTGGTAACATCTCACAGGTTGCTGGTCGGTATTTTTTTTTCTTTCAATATCTCATACAGTGGCCTTGGAGTAGCTGAAGATAGGATCATCTCAGATCTACACCCACAACAATCTTTTTTAGGTGTCTTTGCTTATCTTGCCCGGTTATTCTATATTTAGCCATTATTTTCACATAGCAAATTCTCCAGTGGACCTCCATGATGGGAGGGATAGGATTTTGATGAAGCCATTGTTGCACTGCACATTTCCAAATTGACTACGGTAGTAAGCTTGAGGGGCCAGCCCCTTGAACCTGTCATGGTAACTCCTATTGGCCTGCAGATGGCGCTGATTCAGCAGTAGAACATTACATACTGTCAGTGACATGGTGCTCCATATTGCTATAGAGCAAAGAATGTGTCATCTTTATATACCGCTCCTTCTGTAGTGGAATGGCTTGGTTGTGTGTTAACTATAACAAGGGATTGTACAATGTCTTTGGATAATAAAAGTTTGACATTTTATTTGCATGCTTTACTCGAAGTGATCATGGGTTACACAGAAACTCCTTGGCTACTTGTGTTCCCTTTCCAAGCAATAATTGTAGTTGACAGTGTGAATGCGTTTAGGATTTTGTATATTTTGTGGATCGTAAGCACATTTGATATATTTTGTTTCTTCAATGGACAGGTATGGTCACTTGTCAAAATTGCTTCATCTGGTTTCAAAACGCTCCCAGCTGACAAGCATGTAACCAGCACTAAGCTTGTTTTCACTTAGCATAGAAACTCATAGATTGTAATCATCCAGAGCTCTCCTGTCAGTTGTTTGCAACATATTTTAATTATTATTGTCAGTTTATTTCCTCTGAATTCAGATTTTGTCTCTGACTGTCTCCCCCCCCGACCCCCAGGCTTCCTGTCACTGTCCCTAGCAGACCAGATGTCCGTGCTGCAGTCCGTGTGGCTGGAGGTGCTGGTGCTAGGTGTTGCGTACCGCTCCCTGGGCTGTGAGGATGAGGTGGTGTTCGCAGAGGATTTTGTTCTTGATGAGGAGATGTCGCGCGTCGCTGGATTGACAGAACTAAACGCAGCCATTAGTCAACTTGCCCGGCGTTTCCGTGCTCTAAACGTGGACCGAGAGGAATTTGTCATGCTAAAAGCCATCGCACTCACCAACTCAGGTACGCTTGATGTTTATCACCAGTGTAGTTGAACGTTTATGCAGACGTATACCATACACTCACTAGTGATCATGTGTATACCCAGCTGATAAAAATGGTGTGGCTAACCTACTTTTGCTTACATCTCTCAGAGTTATTATAGTGGAGTATGTCAATTGTAGTTTTTTCACATCACAAGCCATAATTAAATCAAACTGTGACCACCTAAAAATTCTCTTTGGTGCTACAGTGCACAAAACCCAGTGCACTCTTTACACTGACACACACTGAGAATTACTATTGGGCTCTGGACGCTTTTATTGAGATTAGTACCAACAAGGTCTTTTGTCAATTCAGGCTGCAATTTGGGACTGTTTACCTCTTTCCATATGGGTTGAGATAAATCAAGCATGTTATCGATTCTCCTCTAATTGTTAAGGTGATGCGAGTAACAAAGCAAAAAGAAATCCGAAGGTCTTTGGGTCTTTGGCAGGTCTATGTGCAGGTTAATAGGAACAGTAGTTAAGCACTTAATGGTGTTAACTGTGTTATATCATTTATGTGGAGATTCCATAGAGGTCCACACACGATTACTGTCAACAGCAGATCACCCAGCATGGCCTGCTTCCAATACAGACTCTCTGTTTGTTTTGGAAATAAAGGCTGCCATTAGTTTGCACCTGTGTTAAATTACCTGGCCAGACAGGCTTTAACTCTGAGGAAATACAGGCACCCTAAAACACAGCCTTACCATGCACTCCTTCCCATTCTTTCAGACTCTGTTTACATAGAGGACATGGAGGCTGTGCAGAAGCTACGTGACCTCCTCCACCAGGCCCTGTTGGAGATGGAGTGTCAGAGGCACCCCGAGGACCCCCAACGGGCAGGACGCCTGCTCCTTACATTGCCTCTCCTCCGACAGACTGCTGGTCGTGCTCTCACCACCTTCTACAACATCAAGACCCGTGGTGGCGTACCCATGCACAAACTCTTCCTCGAGATGCTGGAGGCCATGATGGACTCCCCCTAGAGGGAAAAGGAGCAAGAGCAAAGAGGATGCAGGGAAATACTTAACAAAGATCTAGTCTACAAGAGTGAATGAGTGGTTAGTGTGAATGGAAAGATTTTATTAGAGAATTAATAATAATAATGAGGAGGATAATCCCTTTTCAATTTGGGCTACATGAAGAAAGGATAAGAATATGAGGAAAGTAAAACCTCATGTATCCATGTCAGTTATTTAAGTTATAACTGCAAAAGGTGAAAAGATCCAGATCAGTCCAAATATGGGAAAAAACCTGAAGTGAAAACATTCAACGTGAATGCCAGAAAACCATTCAGTTTCTACCATCCTTACGGTGTGTTCCATCATAGCATTTATTTGCAATTGCATAACCACTGAAGAACGATGTTGAGGTACTCAAGACCAGACTGCAACCATGTGGCTTTTGAACTTTTTGCAAATAATGCAATATCTGCTCACGAAAGCCATAATAAAATACCCGGCAAATAGTCATTGACAAAGGGTCCAGGTCAGATTGACATGCACTGAGAAGTGCTTGTATTTACTATAGTTTAGTGTGCCTTTATAGGCAAATTTATAGGAATTACTTGCAATATGTTAAAAGCAATACAATGACTCGATTGTCCGTCTGTCACATTTAAAATGTGGATAAAATGGTGAGACAACCAGATGTGTGTATACAGTAGGTGATGTGGAGAGTGCTTTATAAAAGGCTGTGCAATTGATTTTTAGTCCAAGAAAAGCAAATGTAAAGATTGTCTACTCAGAAAATGCTCAACTTGGAAGTTAATAGATTCAATGTTGTATGTAAATCCTACAGGCACACAACAAACTGGCTTCCATACAGGCATGCATGTGTGTGTGTGTGTGTGTGTGCAATCAAAACCAGTGAGAGTACACAGAGATCAGGGAAAAACGCAACTCTTGGACATTAAAGCCAGCATGGCTGCAACAGTGAGTAAAGGAGAAGAGTAATGCAGATGCCTAATTTGCTTTTTTTATATTCTCCTCCTTCACCAGATCTAACCAACATTTTTGACTTGAATGTGCTGATGGTGTCATTCATGATCAATTCGTGGGCTATAATGTGTAACACTAACCCATACGATTGATAGTTGTGTTATAAGATTTTGCTGCATTTTTTTGCAGTAGGTGAAGAACGTTGCAGAAAGGATCTTGAGAGATCCCTCTGTCATGTACATCTGTTGAACTGCAAGTTATTAGGGCCCATAATGGGTTCGGGGCAACGAGAAATGCAACATGTTATCCTCCTTTGGGAAGTTACGACCTTGTCTGACTGAGACCATCCTGAAAGTCCTTCTTATTGTTTGGCTGGTTTATATACTTAAGATGTAAATGATTCAAATATAATACGCTTCACATGCTTTTAGCAATCTGATGTCAAATTCAGATCCGTAAAAAGAATATTTTAACATTTTGCAAGTTGAAGTGGCAAAAGGCCCATTAATCCTCTAGCCATGTAGAATTCCAGTAAAATAATCAGCAGAAACATGTAAGTCATAACAAAAATAATAAAGCCAATGAACATGACAGAAATTCCCAGATACAGTTACATTTGTGCAGCTTACAGTTTATTGAAATTTGTAAAAAAAAAAAAAAAAAAACCTGCTTTTTCATACAGTTTCCTTTCTGGGATTTCAAGCTAACTTATTTAGATTATGACACTCAGCTGTGCATTTGGACTTGAAATAAAGCAATCCAATGAGAATGCTATCAATGCTACTTGTTTTTAAAAACGTAAGAACGTGTATTTTCTGAAATTGTCATTTTAGGGATCAATTTACACAGCTATATAGATCTTGTGGCATGGTGAGGCTACAGAGGGGTACCTCAAGAGCCAGGGTTAGCCAGTTAGTCATATAACTACAACCGCTTTTATTTGTTAAACTCTGATATAGGACCTTATTGAGGTCTTGCAGTTGTATCAACTGAACAACACCGGATACGCTTTCTTCCCTCCATAACTTTTAGAGGAATCTGGTTGATTAATCATGCTTTACCCCGCAGTACTTGGTACAAGGTGGCACTAAACTGAAGGTTTCACAGTATAAATGGTGCACCCCAAAAGCATTGGAAGTGTTGTAGAGGCAATTCACATCATTTCAAATTGAAAACAGTTCCAACTTTTAACACGCCGCTCTTGAGCCGGATTCTCTTTTTATAGCATTAGCAGCAACTGTTAAGTAGTCTGTTCACCAGCTAGCACTCTGGAGAAGTGACTGATATTTTCAAAGCCTTCAACTAAAGTTGATGTTCTTGTTCTAATATGTTTGGTCTTGTTTTCACCTATCCTGTTCAATTCTTTGTGGGTCCCGAAAGTGTGAAGTAACACAAGATTTCATAGGTTACAGCCATCTTCCTATCTTGTAAAAATGTTTGGATTTTTTTTTTCTTTGTTTCTGATTTGTTGTTTACTAACTTTATTTCTCAATTAATTAGAATTCCGGGAAAAATATGTACACAAAAATGGATACCTGGGTCCAGTACAACAGTTGTTTTTAAGAAAAGTGTCTCCATAATAACTTGGTCAATTACTCAAAAGTAGATTTTTTTCTGAAACATACAATATGCTATAGGTACGGTGGGGTGGGCGGGGTCATTTGCAGTGTCACTGTTTAAATTATACAGACATTTGTAGTTTCTATTAAGTATGTGCGCATTAAGATGAATGAGCAATACAAGAAATTACCAAACCTCTCACATTTCCTTGTATAGCCACAGTGTAAATTTAACATTGCCAGTTATAATGAAGAATAGCTGTACTAAATGTTATATTATTTAGAAGTTAAAATCAATGTTTGTATTTTGAAAGAGTATTTAAATGATTAAATTCTATTTTTTACTCAATTTACTGTTGTTTGTTGACACTTGCTTTATTTTTGTGTGTGATAATGGCTGTGAATTTCTGTGTAAAGGCTACTTTTTTTCATTTAGATAAAACAGTTTAATGTCCATGTCTAAACATGTCCATATAAAAATCACTGTGAAAAAAAGTGAAATCTTCCACTCTCTGAAGCAAGAGGTAGTGGATTATTGTAGGTGCTTTGTGCTGTGTAATAAATGGACACACCACCACCATCGGTCTCATTATGTCTCCGTGTGTATGAAATTAACTTTGTCACATTCACATACATGCAGTGAAATTATTTTTTTGCACACCCCTGACTAGACACACAACATATCACCCCACACACACACACACATGCATTTTCAGGTCAGAGGTCAGAGACAGCACGCCTGGAGCAGTTTGGGTTAAATGTCTTGCTCAAGGGCACTTCGGCAGTGTTGGACATATCTTACATTAAAAAATGCAATGTAGTGATTGATCTATATTTAAACCAGTGAACATAAGTACAAATTTTTCATTTGGGCTTAATTATTGATGAGGCAAAGCACTTCAAGGGTTTAAAAAAAATGTTTTTAAGTAATTTAAATAGGACATCCTACTTGTTGGGTACAACTAAATAACTGATGATATTATGAGGTTAAAGACACATTAAAATCACTCATTATTTCTTTCTTCTATATATTCTTATATTTTCCCAAAGGTTTACAGGCTGTTGACTGTCGAGACAGCATGGAAATGTTGACATGACTAATATCAGAGTAGGCTAATAAAAATAAAAGATGTTATGATTATGATTAGATGAAAAATGTGTGGCGTGGATGTGATGGGAGTGGTGGAAGGCTGTGTAGCCTGCTGTTTTTATTGGCTTTTTAAATTCTAATGAATTAATTGTTTGCTTGCTTTTCTTTTATTTACTTATTTCCATATTTAGCTGATCCCCTCTTCTCTGACTGTATCCACAATTGGCAAATTTGTTCAGCAGATGGATACAAAAATTACTACTAAGTTGCAGATCTCACAGTCAACCAGGGTTTAAATTTGAGGCTTTATTATAGCGCCTCCCAGTGATTACATTGTTATTTCTTTTGTCCGGTTAGGAAGCCAGTATCTGTGTGTAAAAATTGAGTTTATGCTCGAGTTATTGGACTAAATGCTGAATATAACCAACAATAACTATAATGTTAATAATAATAACCTAAATTGATATTGTCTTACCATCGCACAGTGATAATATGAATCGCATTGACACCAGTTGCCACTACCCTACCTCACACTGAAAAAAAGGAAAAATAAACTTTATTGTCCAGGACAAATTTCCCTGTCGGGGCAATAAAGCTATCTCATCGTATGTTACCAAATTGTCCTGTCTCCACCTCTGATTTGCTGTGAATGTTTTAATGTCCTGCAAACAAGCTCATCATCCTAAGAAATATTAAAGTAGATGTAGCCCATTACTAGCAGATGGTGCACTGAATAAAGCTTTAGTGGGCCCAAATCTGGAAGCTAAATCCCAACCGGACACCAGACTCAATGTAGGACACGAATCAGTTACTGAGCGTAAACTGGGGGTGTGTCGATCTCTGAAACGACAGCAAAAAGGGACACAACTAACAAACCTACGTATTATAATGCTTTCAATAACAGCGACTCTCAAACGCGCTCGTGTCGTCCAGTGCGCGAGACTATTTCACATAACTCGTGTTGCAAAAATGCCCATTAAGGTAAGACTTTTGTGTTTTACAGCACAGCAACGCTTACATGGTTTAAACCCCGACTAATCTTTATGCTACGAACTGTAAACTAAATTGAACATATTTTTTTTCCTTTATTTATTGTTATCTCACCATGCCATGCAGTCTGTCGCCATGACATCCGGTAGCTAACATCGAGTTTGTTTTATTTCACCCGTCATCCCGTCGACCATCGGCTTCTCCAAGACTTCTGTTCAGACTATTTTGGACGTAGCGAAGGGCAAATTGTTATAATAACCCAGCAGTGTGTAGTGGCCGTCGACTGGCTGGAAATAATCGTTATACTTTGGAGGCCTCTAATAAAATTGCGTAATGCTATTTCCATTTCCTTGTTAATCAAAGCCTTTAAGCATTTTGCATGTAACACAGCTGGCACAACTTTGTATAAAGGTGTCCTCTAGGACGTGGCGTGCTTAGTGTATTTTTATTTTTTATTTATTAACGCTGGTTGAGGCAGGTACTAAAGCTCTCAAAGTGATAAAGTAAGTCACTTCCAGCGTTCGTCTCCAACAGGCTCGTAGACTCAAGACGCACCTTACACACACTCGGAGAAACCTCGGGTCACTGTCAGTTTCAAAATTAGAAAAGCAATTCAGCCACTTTAAATACCGGCTCAGTCCGCCTGCATCTTTCTGCAATGCCTTGCACCGCCGCCGGTGGCCAGCAGCCCGAATGTGCACGTTTAGTAATGATGCAATTCCCATGTATGTGTTTGTTGTTATACAAAATCAACCAGAATTTGTGAACCTGAACAACCCTCTGCTCTGACCTAATGATGCCATCAGCAGGGAAAACATGAATCAGCCGCATGAACAATTAATCGAAGGGAAGGTCAAACCCAGAAGACCAATAATAAACAAACATGGACAAGCTAAATAAATGAACTTCATTTAAACAAATGTTAGTTGTGATGCTCGGTCTGGCTACCTACAAACGTGTAATGTGTGTATTTATGTTTTCTTATCGTTGACTCTCACAAAATTTGCTTTTTCCGCAACGTTGAGAAGGTTAAAGAATTGCGTAATTGTAAATTGTGTCATAACTCCGAGACTCGGGCAGCAACATTTTCTCCAACCTTGCGACTTCCTCATCCAACTTTGAATGCCGTTCATGTGATTTTTGTTTTGTTTTTTGTTTCCAATATATCTGACAGCATGTGAATGCAGGGTGTGTCTTGACACACAAGACAATCCTGGCTGTTGTTTCTATCCTCTAGTCTCTAGGAAGAGACTTTCTCAAGAATAAAGACATAACTGTTGGAACCCATTGGGTAACATATTGTGTGATCTATTTTACACATTCATAGATGTATCTATTTGTACAAATATGCCTTAGACATTTGTACACTTGCAATTACTTGTGCACATATTTTTTACACATTCACCAACATAGACATTCAAGTACAAGTTTGTAGCATCATAAGATTATCTTTGTGGCAAGCTTAATCTTTTTTTTGGTCAGTTTTGTAAAATGCGTGAACATTGTTTTATGCTCTGTTTGATATTTTAAAAACCTGACATGTTTGACATAAGAAGAGAGAGACAGAAATCATGCATCGATGTGATTTCCTGTGGGAACTTGGGCTTGATAAGTTTTTTTTTTTAGTTTTTATTCTAGTTCTATAATGTTGTCATTCTCATCCTCATTAGGTTGGTGAAAGTCTCCCAGCAGTGGAGGTCCAGGAGGGGGAGCCAGGAAACAAGGTGGCTATGGATCAGCTCTTCAAGGGAAAAAAAGGAGTCCTCTTTGCGGTGCCAGGGGCTTTTACCCCTGGTTGCTCCAAGGCAGGTCCACACTTTCTTGAATTAATTCATTCAGTACAGTTTCACTCTCTGCTCATCATGTCATGCACACATGAATCAAAGCACTCTTTGACCTCACATTGCGCTGTTTTCAGACTCACCTTCCAGGCTTTGTGCAGCAGGCTGAGGAGTTGCGGAGTAAAGGTATACAGGAGGTCGTCTGCATTTCTGTCAATGACGCATTTGTCATGGCTGCCTGGGGAAAGGAGCATGGAGCAGATGGTAAGGTATGGGAAGCAGTTTGTATATGATGAGTTGTGACACTCAACATCAGGTCTGCAAAGTCAGTTATGCCAATGCATACAAAGTGTTTCATAATTTATACTTCTTTTCAAAGAGCTACATTTGTTTTGCCCAAGCAAATGGCCAGTGGCTTGAAGTTGACCAGAAATTCATAGGGCACACACAATTCAGATTCTCAGCAAAACACACCTTAGATGTTGCTTAGAAGTGCTGCAGAGTAGCCTTGTCTGAGATTTTGTAAGCATAAATATACCCTTTCACAGTAGGGTATTCCCCTTAATTGTGTAAATTTTGTAATTTGTAAATGTTTGGTTTCCTGTGTGGGAGACAAAGTGTTCTAACCTGATCTGTATTGACACCTAGCTTCAGGTGCATTTGAAACAGCCCCTGCAAAAACATTATCACAGCTTGAGCAGAGAATTTAAGGCTGGGGACAGAAGACTTATAAAGTCCTAACCAATTTTGAAAACGCATTAAATCGCACACATAACGATGGATTTCACAGATTTTGTTGTCTCTCAGTTGTAAATCTGACCACACTAGAGGATTAGGCAAGGACAGGGTATCACACACTTAACGATATAACTGAGATTATCCTGCTACTGATTCGTCATGGTGCATTAATGGGCACTGAAATAAAAAAACAAAACACAAACATTTCAGTGAGAGCTGGAGGTGAGAAGGCCTTATCAGAAAAAACAATGTTAGGCTTATATAACATAGATTCATTGTAGGGCAGGGGTTCTCAAAGTTTTTAATTTCGAGGCTCTTAAATAGGAATGCATTATTTACATGAAATATTATCATAAATAATATAACACTTCCACCTCGCCTCACTGTAAACTCATCTCCCTTATAATAAGTCTGTGATCCCCACATACTAAAGGATTAGTTTGGGATCTATTGAATTCCCCCAATAACTAGTTAGGATTTGAAAATCTGGCGCACTCTAGCCTGCAATATAATGGCAGTTTCTCCTCTCCTCTCTTTGACTTTGTCACTGCCTGCCTAGCCATGGTGACCCAGCTCCAGTATTTCATTACCAAGAAATGAGGTTGATCAATTGAGTCTAAGTAGCCTTGCTTAAGAGTTGAGAGACTGGTCACACATCCAAATACAGAAGTGAATTGAAATGACAGAATTGTTTGCATCAAACATTTGAGGAAGCCTGGATTCTTTTGGGCTCCAAGAGAAGGATAGATATTGAGGATGGATCAGAGGATATTGAGCTCACTGTTACTTTCTTTTGCAGGTTCGAATGCTGGCTGATTCTACAGGAGCATTCACTAAGGTAAACCAGAATCCTCTGATTTATGCAAGTTCATTTAATGATTTTTGGCTGCATGTGTGTGCACATCTTTCTTTTTTTCTCTGCTTTGTAGGCAATTGATCTGTTACTTGACAGCGATCAGATTGTGCAGGCACTTGGGAACAAGCGATCCAAGAGGTAAAGATACCTTTTATCTATTTCAGTCTTTTACTATACAATAGCAGATTGATAACATCCGCTAAAGCTTGTATTCACGATCACTTTAAAGCCATTGAAAACTCAGACATGTAATTTTTTCTCATTTGTTATGTTAGATTTAGGCACGTACTGTATGTGTGCAGATGTGAGTCTAGGATGGCTTGAGTCCTTGTACCTTTGCCTAATGTGCATTAGAATAACATTGGTTAGACCACCAAATGTCCAATAAACCAAATTTCTATCGTTTTAAGATTTCTTTATGGATTAACAGGCTACTCAGCTGTGATGTGATAACTAAAACTAACTACCCTTTCACCTAACCTTTCCAGTGGCCTTACATTTCACAGTGAAAATTAAGTCATAAGGGACTGAATGCAGTTGATTGTATCTTAATCAGTCACAATTTCAGTCTGAAAGATATTGTATCTTTCATGCTTTGAGAAAGGCCTGCAGACTGAAACGTCAACTGTAGTCTAAACCAACTTCTAATAGGACTTTTAACTGGTGCCAAAAGAAGTGAACACATCACCCTAATTACAGCGTTGATAATCTGGTTACCATGCATTTTGAGATTTTACGGATTCTTTTCTTTTTAAAAGCATTTCTTCATCCAGCCAAGAGCTACATTGCTGACCTTTTTATATGCACAGGAGCACAGCACTGCAGCTTGAGTTGTTTTGCCATCAGGGTCCTAGACTGTACAACAATCTGCCCATTTACGCTTACTTTTTTAAATATTGTTACGATTCTTTCTGTAAATTACTTAATGTTAGATTTAGTATAGCGCTCCTCAAATAAATATTGTAATTTAAAGTAGGAAACAGACTGACCTGATTCAATGTCTGGCTTTTACAGCTGCTTTTAAGAGCATAGCTATAAATCGATGTGTAATTTATCCTGTATTTCAGATATTCTATGTTGGTGGAGGATGGAGTTGTGAAGAAGATCAATGTGGAGCCTGATGGTACCGGCCTGTCCTGCAGCCTGGCCTCCTCCATTCTGTCTGAGCTGTAGCCTTATTTAGAGCCTGCTTACACCCCAATTGCAAACCTTGAGTTTCTGTTACAATTGCACTATTATACCCCAACACGCTTCCTCATTAACCCAAGTCATGTGGATGCAGATGTCAGATGGATGCTAATATCAAAACGCAGAAAGAGCTGGAAAGTAATTAATGCGCACAATGGTGACATAAATGTTACTCCAAATGACTGCACTTCCTCTTCTATATACTCTCAGATGTAACTAAATAAAATTCACCCTGTAAGCAATAATCACTGTTTTCCTGCATTGCATGTAGTCTTTCTGCAGCAACAACCCTCTGATAGCTATATACTCACATAATATACACAGTATATATAGTCATTATATACATATATACTCATTAATCATGTTATAATTTGAATTTTGCAATTCATCAGACTGGCAATGGTTTCCCCAGAGGAAGCAACAGGGATGTAGTTTGGGGCATATGGGCACTAAGCACTGATAGGAACTTGTGGACTGGATGCTGTTAATGTGTTTATATGCACTTACATCAATAAATGGTAAGACTGGTACATGGCACACTGGACTAATGCACTACTGGTCACTCACTACACTTCCCTCTACTGCTACAACCATATTTACCACAGTGCTAAAATGCACATGGCTATAGAGCACTGAACAGTGAGTATATATATATATATGTAGCATAGCATCTATCTTGCACTGTCCTTTTGTACTGTATGTGAAGGCCTGTTGTTCTCGTGCCATGTGTTATTCAATACTGTGAAATTTTGTAAGTTGTCAATGTCTCTGTCATAGGTCACCAACAGGCGGACCGCGGTCCGAGTCCGGACCCAGAAGCCGTCCCATACGGACCCGGACCTACAGCCAAAACAGAATGTTATGATTTAAAACATGACGGGGCGCTTCTATTTTAACCGGCGCCGCTTTTGTAGACTTTACGGTAGTAGTTTAGCGGATGAGGAAACGCACAGACCAATTGCATGCGAGTTAAGCCATCCCACGTGATACTACTCAGCCAATCAAGTCTGTGCATTCCAGGCGGTAAACATTGCGACTATACAGTGCAAACAGATGAGAGCGTTAGAGGCAAGTTACACATGAAAAGACGGTAGAAAGAAAAAGCAAGATAGCGATACAGGTAGAGAAAGCAAAGGGAGATATAAAGACGACTGCGCCGGAGAAAGTTGAGAAACAGAGGAGTGAGACGGAGAAAGGGTGAGAAACAGAGGAGTGAGACGGAGAAAGGGAGAGAAACAGACGACTGCGCCGGAGAAAGGGAGAGAAAAATAAGTAACAAATAGCGCTC
>OOFE01015108.1:0-14996 GCA_900323365.1 Monocentris japonica | reverse complement strand
AACCGCCCCAAGTTCTCCCACACTACTACCCTTCTCCGTTCTCTACACTGGCTCCCTGTAGCAGCTCGCATCCAGTTCAAGACCCTGGTGCTAGCCTATAGGGCAGTGAAAGGAACAGCTCCTTCTTACCTCCAGGCTATGGTCAAGCCTTACACCCCCGCCCGACCACTCCGCTCTGCTGCCTCGATGCGACTGGTTGCCCCGTCGCTCAGAGGCCCCTGCGGCCGATCTACACGGTCTGCCCACTGATGTCAGGACAGCAGAATCTCTACCCATCTTTCGCCGCAGGCTGAAAACCCACCTCTTCAAGAAACACTACCCTGACCCTTCCTCTTAGCACCTGCTTATTTGTTTCACTTGTCTTAGCATTTGCTTATATGCTTCACTTATTTGTCTTAGCTCTTTATTTGCTTCACTTATTTGTCATTTGTTTAAATAAAAAGTAGGTAGCGAACTTATTGCACTTTTACCTTAGCACTGGTTATGCTCTTAGATGCTTGTTTAGGAAGGAAATGCACTCACAATTTCTGGTGACTAGTAGTTTTTTACCTACCTATGTTGAATGCACTTATTGTAAGTCGCTTTGGATAAAAGCGTCTGCTAAATGCCTGTAATGTAAATGTAAAGAGCACTGAACTTCATCGAAGAATGGCCCTCTCATGGTATATTGAATCATGACATCATGAACATCAGTTCTCCGGAATTGAGCTTTAAGGGGAATGAGAAGTTGCTCTTGAATGTAAAAAGATAATAACTCCACAAAGGCATGCACATAGATATTGAAGGACAATGATAGGTTAAGTATTCTAGGTCTATTACCATGTCTCTCAGTGAGTGAGGCTGAAAGAATCATTGTTTCTCAGTAGTCCTTTCCCAAAGGGTTCCACAAACTAACAAGGATTACCTTTGCATCACTACTGTACCTCCCACACAATATTCACTAGGGAACACGAGTGGACTGGACATTTTTTATTGAGCAGAAAGAGAGAGAAAGAAAGAGTTCCTCTTGATTTAGTTGGTCAACATGATTCAGGCCTTTGAAAATGACTTATGTATTATGCAGTCAATTTTGGTTTCTGGAGGTCTGAATTAAAACATCTCTGTTTAACACAGACAGACAGACAGTGGACAGTTTTTAGAAGGACTTCAGGATCAAGTAAATGACTGCTTGTGAGGTTTCTGAGATGAAGACTGCTGAATAATTGACAGGTTCAATCATTGCACTAGTAGTGTATTGATTAACCTTGAGGTTACCATGAATGTGAGAAATTGAAATTGCTCTCGGCAGAGGGCACTATGGTGAAAGCAGGCAAGATTGTCATATTTGGATCAATTTATCAGTAACTGTAACCCATCCAAGTGAACAGGTTAGCAAATGAGGTATAATACAATGAACCACTTTCATCATTTCTTTTCATTCAATATTGGCCATGAGGGAAATAACTGACATCTTATTTATAGGCTTTTAGCGTGGATATTCCATTTGGTCTCAGTTGTAGTTCTCATTCCCTCTCTCGTTGACACACACACACACACACACACACGCACAGAAACCAAAAGAGGACAAATGAGCTGTCAGTTCTATGAGCCATGTGACCTCAAAAGTAAAGAGAAGAGAGGTAATGATCTTAGCCTAAACACACCCGCAATGACATAGACACACACACAAATACACACAGACATACACACACATCCATGTATAAGTAATATGTACATACGTGCACACACGTGCACACACGCGCGCACACACACACACACACACACACACACACACAGTTCAATGACTCCATACTCTAGATGGAAGATAGAGGTTGGTAAATGTGATCATAGCATGGCAGGCTTAAGCTGCCTTCAGCTGAGATGATAAATTGTGGTGTGTGCATGCAATGAAAGTTGCCATGATAGATCAAAATTGTGGCATAGTATAGCGCATCCTATACATACCCTCTCTCCCATCAATGAAATTAATTTTTAGTTGATTAATTTACCATCATTGAATTAAGGGGAATGACTGAAAAGTCATCTATGCAAAGCCAAAGGACATATTTATTCATGGGCTAGACACATAGTGGAATTGCATTGCTTGCTATCACCTTGTAACCCTGAAAGAGTAAAAACATACAGTACACATAAGTATGCAAGGGCACACACAGGTAAACATACACACACATACAGACACATTATGTTGTCTTGCATGCTATCAATGTTTCATAATTGTATTTATTCAATGTTCTAATCTGTCCTCAATGTACTGATTCCTTTGGTCTTTGGCCCATGGGAGAAACATTATATAACACCGCTAACGTTTTCCTAAAAACAATATTTTGGGTATCACATTGGATGTGACCATGGATGATTTCATTTGATTAGGCTATACATTAGAAGGGCATTTTGCAAGAAGGGTGAATTGGTTTAATCACTCACTTAATTTAATCCCTATCGTCCTATTCTTTCAAAAGAAGATGCATACTTTTCATAATTAGGAAAATTAATATTTACAAGGGCCACACTGTGTCGAGCACTCCTGAGATTTCTGATATAGAAAACAATAATTGTGTATTTGAGAGCTCTTGATCACAAGTGTCTGCCATTAATATCTCAGAGACTCAAGGGAGTTACAAGTTCTGAATAGAAATGTTCGTGAAAGCACTAATTCCCATACATTCAAGAGTCAGTGAGCCAAGTTATTTTGGTCAAGTTATTTTGGTCACTCACTCAATGCTGATGCATTGGCTGTGCTCTGATCCCTTTGTCCATCAGTGAGACAGAACATTTTTGGTCTAATGCAACTGGACCCTCGCTAATGACAGTAAATAGCCCTGCTGGCTAGATGATAGCAGCTGAGAACAATACTTCATGGTGACATCACTCACAGGGGGATCTATTTCAGGTTTCTTCCTTTTATAGTGTGCCACTGGACATGGTTGTCTGGCTTTGTTTCCCCTCCCTAGGCTAAGTACATATAAAAGCTTTAGGAGAGGCTGTGGCTATCTGTGCTTAGGAATCACCTCCAATCCCTCCAGACTCTCACTCATTTCTCAGCAAGTAGACGCACAACACCAGTTCATCCCTTTGCAGCATGGCACCCAAGAAGGTTGAACCAAAGAAACCTGAGCCCAAAAAGCTGGAGCCCAAGAAGGATGCAGCTCCAGCTGCCAAGCCAGCCCCAACCCCAGAGCCTCAGCCTGAGATGCCCAAGGAACCTGACTTCGACCCCAAAAACATCACTCTTGAGTACACTGCCGACCAGATTGAGGAGTTCAAGGAGGCCTTCACCCTGTTTGACCGCACACCCACTGGGGAAATGAAGATCACATATGCCCAGTGTGGGGATGTGATGCGGGCTCTGGGCCAAAACCCTACCAATGCAGATGTGCTGAAAGTGCTTGGGAAGCCACGGCCAGAGGACATGAGCACTAAACTGGTGGATTTTGAGACTTTCTTGCCAATGCTACAACATATCTCCCGCGCAAAAGACCAAGGCAACTTTGAGGATTTTGTGGAAGGGCTCAGGGTTTTTGACAAGGAGGGCAATGGCACCATCATGGGAGCAGAGCTGCGTCATGTGCTGGCCACCCTGGGTGAGAGGATGACAGAGGACGAGGTGGACAGATTGATGGCTGGACAGGAGGATGCGAACGGGTGCATCAATTACTCCTCCTTCGTCAAGCATATCCTCTCTGGGTGAATGGGACGTGTCACTAGAAGGACTTAAACTTATTTCTGTTTTCTCCACTTTCTGGACCCTTACTTAACCTTTGTCCTTTTTGAGGTGAGCATCTCAGTGCATTGCAATATTCCTGTGATGTCAAAAGCAGCAGATGGCCAATGAGAGAATGTTAACCTATGAACCTATAGTTCCTTTGAATGAATAATGTACAGTAAAAGGCTCCCAAATATCATGAAATACAGATGAGATATCACAGACATCAATGTGCCCTAAATAAAGGAAATATAATTACAAACTGCCTCACAGAATTTATTTTCCAAGGTATAGCATCTGCAAGAAGTTACACCTTATTTCCAAAGAGACAAAAAATTGCAATATTATAGTTTCATGTATGTATTCATCATGCACAAAATAGTATTTATGGAGGATTGTGGATAAAATCACTCATTTGATGTCCATTCATCTTTCAATCAATTTTATGTTTGAGCAAAGTTTTGTTGAGACAGGGGAAAACCTCCATCTGAAAATAGAACAGATTCTATTTTCCATGGAGAACAACACTGGATACACATTGCCTTGCAGATGCATTGGTGGGATTGTTAGAGGGCAGGATGGTATCAAGAGGAGTATTTGAATGAGTGCTCATTACTGTGGTTGAGGGGCAGCTGCTGCGGATCAGAAAATACTTGCACATTCTGGGGAATCTGGTATTTCAAACACACACACACAGACACACAATCTTGTTCAAATGCAATCACAGTCTCCCCTACACTCAACTAAAAGATCCCACTAGAAGTGCAAACACACACACACACACACACACACACACATAAAATCCCCCTTGTCAACTATCAGACAGGTGCCCTAAGGACAGACTCTCTGATCTCCATTGCATAACCAGACAGAACAATTTGTGCTGGCTTGCCAGAGCACAAATGTTACACTACAGTTACAGTTACACTATAGCCATTTCCTTTGCAATGCCATTGCAAAGTGAATTGCTGCATTCTTTTTAGGTAACATCTTTATTGAAACCAAATACTGACATCTAAACTACATACGTCTGTAATGGGTGCATGATGTCCATACTATTATCATGGTCGATATAATGTAGTGCCATCTCTCTCCCTATATAATAGGTGCAGTAGAATATGCTTTTTCTCTTTTTATTGTTTTAGTATAAATATGACAATGTTCCACCTGAGGGTTACTGGACATTGGACACATTCATTTTTTTTAATAATCTAATGAGTTGCCTCCCCAGTGTAATATATCAACAACAGCTGATTATATTTTCTCCCCCTTTATCTTGGGTTTTCAAAATGAGCGCTGATTGAGGAAATGGGTGTGTGCCGACTCCGCGAATGGACTGACTGCAATGGGCAGGCAATCAACAGCCAACAGCCTCCCATCGCACCAATGAGCTGCAAAACCAGCAAAATGCCACTCCTTTAAAAGCCATGGATGTCAGCCGCGTCCGGAACTGTCTTCTCTTTCACCAGTGAAACTGTGCGACTTGGGAGATGCCACACGCCCGGTGTTTGTATGAGTATCGTGGCTTTTATCTCGCCAGTGTTTTAATATTCACCATAGTGTGTAGACAGTCAAAACCCCTTTTTTTGTTTCTTTTGAATGTAGTAACTGAGCACATTGTTTATTATAGGCGCGCGCGTGTCCCACCTCGCACTTATTCCTGGTGCTACTACTCATTCTATTTTTCCTTTCCAACGCTCCCTGCGCACTTGTGCATTTTGCATCATCCTTTTTGTTGGAATTTGTGTGCAGTGCTTTGTTGTGTGTGTGGCTGATTAATTCCCTGATTATCCTGCGTAACAGTGGTCCGTGGTCGTATTGCTTTTAAAGAAAACAACAAAGAAAAAAAAGAATATTTTTAAAAGAATATATATCCTTTTCCACACAGGAATACCAATGGTAAAACACATTTATCAGAAATCTTCACAATCCTTTTTCCACATTCAAAAACTAGATGATAACATGTTTTCATCATTCACAATTTTGGAAACACTATAATTTGTAATATTATAGCAGTTACATTTTTGTCATATGACATTTTTACAACCTTCTCATGTCTATATGTGATACAGTAAGGAGGTGAAGTATTGATGAACATGATAAATCATTTGTTTTAAATCATGCAGTCTATCATGCATAATGATGGACACCATCTATCTATCTATATATATTTATCTGTAAAAATAAATAAAATCCAGAATATCACAGGCAATGCTTACTGTATATAATTTCAAATACTTACTCCATCCAAGATCCATCATGACAGGTGATACTTCCCCCACTGTTTAGCCGTGGAGAAAGTTGCCTGTGATGTGGACAAGATCCTGTGGCCAGACAGAAGCCAAAGGATGCAGCCTATTTTTTTCACAGTAAACAGTAGTCCTATTTTCTATATTTTCTTCCATTGTGTGTTCTGTTTGTAGAACACTTCGTCATCAACCTTTCATTATGCATTTAATCAACAAATTCAGTCATTATCCCACACCATTTACTCCCTCATTATGTTGACAAAATGCCACCATTATAGATGTAAAGTCTCAGAAAAGTAACATGACTTTCTCCAAATGAATTCCTAGTTTCAACCAGCACCAGCTTCTGAAAATGTTGCGCTGCGGGCGTTATATACTCTACCTCATACAGGGTAAACAAAAGAAAAGAGGGACTGCTGAAATACGTGGTTTGGCAACTTAAGGGTCTTTCACAGAAAACTGTAGAGTAGTGTAGTCATGCACAACATAAATAAAGCACCAATGTTGTACATATTGTGCAGTGATGCAAAATACTTTGTATTTATTTGTATGTATTTATGTTGAATACAGAGACCTGAAATACCTATATTCATTGCATGTTTTTAAATTTATTACATCTTTCAACATTTATTTATATGGTGGCATGGTGGTTCAATGGTTAACACTATTGATTTACAGCCCAAAGTATGCTGGGATAGGCTCCAGTCACCCGTGACCCTGAAAAGGAATAAGTGGGTAAAGAAAATAAATGAACATTTATTTGCTAGCATGGATCTTTCAGGTCAGCCAGAATAATCCAAGAGGGTAATACAAATGAGAATTGCCATGGCTCAAAGTACGTAAGTATGTGCTGTAATGAATGTAACTGAATGAATAGAAACTAGAGTAATCAAAACATTGCTCCCTATTGCACCATTGTTTCTCTACTAACACAACACATAGCTTGTCAGATGTGGAGCTCAGCCAGTGCTCTGTGCTTTTGATAAGTGCCCTTATTCTTCTCCCTTTGCTTCTTTGTTTAGCAAAAACTATCTAAAACAGTGATAAATATCTCTATAACCTTGGCAAAAGTTACACTGGAGACATCCTCAGCAACTTCCCCTGTCAACTAGTGGCTGATGTGAAATGCACACAGAAGTTTTTTGCTTGTCATTTAATGTTCAATTGCAAAGGGCTAGTATGATACGCCATTGATTCATTTCATTCAAAACTAGAAATACAGCTTCCAATGGCTGTAATGAATAAAAACACTACACTTTATAGCACAAATACTGTTCAACCATGCAAGCTGTGTTCTATAATTCACTGTGTATGCAAACTCGTCATTTGACTTTATAATCTTTATGAAAGCTGATGTGAAAAATCTAGAAGAAAATAAAGTACCTTTTTGTTCAGTTCCAAAACTGTGGCTGTTTGGAAACAGTGACTATAGTTATACTATACTGACAGAAATGGTAAGTAGTAATCAGCATTTTCAAACAAATCTTTGAACTTTGGAGATGGCACTTTTAATTACCCCATAAAAGCCATCTAATTGGTGGGCTTTTTATTTGACGCTATACTGTTTCATATTGAAGCCTACTTTCTTCCACAGTTCCATTCAGCTGTGGCCAAAGAATCAATCCTGCCCTATTTAATTAAAGGCCATGGTCACATTACATCGTCTTTTCAGCTAGACTGGGCTCTCCCTGTTTGTGTAGCAAGTCTCTATTTGTAAGGGGAAATAGCTTGGCATTTAGTTAGATGTGTGACCTTTTAAACATGCTTTAAATCAGAGGCCATTGTGTTTTCCCACTGAAGAAGTTTTGTGAAAATGCCAGCGTATAATTGTAGAGTGATAGGGAGGTAGTGAAGTCTGTGTCAGGAAGACAGGTGAAGTACATATGCAATAAGTCTTTAAAGTTTATACCCCATTCAAAATACAAGCTGATGGATTAAATGCTTTTTAGCTTTATTTATGAAGAATGTGTTGGATCTCTGAAAGAGCATCTTCAAAACTGTTTAAACTTCACATGACAAACCCAAATACTGCACTGTCTACCCTGATCCTCGAAAAAAAGGAAGTTGAAAGACACTGATAAGTTGTACTTACTTGTGCAACTGTGTGATTCAGGCCTCACAAACAAGAGGTCAACAGGGAATACATCATGTGCAACACATTTAAACTGCATCTTGATACCTTTCTTGAATTTAAAATTTGTTTTGGTATGATTCAGCAAACACTATATAATGTTGCCAGTACAGTACTTATGCATGCTTTAAACATTAAAAATGAGTTGGATACAAACTTTTGAAAGTTTATGTTTTCATTTTACAGAGAAAATTCAGTTAATGAATTGGGTATGGAGTGCGCTTTGAGGCACTATAAATATTACTGCCTCAGAGGTGGGTCATTTACAACTACAATTGACGTAACTTTTGACTGATATGAATGATGGGTGGATTTATCAAGCTGCACAGTTAAGGCCAAAGTCAGACTGCATAAAGTTGCACAAGTCTTACGTACAGTTGAACTGCTCCTATGTAGACCTTGGCCGATTCAATGTGTATACTGAGAAGGATCTAGTTTGAGTCAACAACAAAGAAAACTGGTCTCTTTCACAGTAAGTGAATGGTTTGAATGCGGTATTTATTTACCTGAACGTTGTAATTGTAACATGCTCATGTGTAACCTCAATGTATTACCACCATGCATCCTATCACTGCTCTCTGCTGATACTGTCTATCAAGAATGGAAAAACTGGTGTGTGTAGCAAATCACCCTGAGGCTGCAAAGAGTGCATCTGTCCATGATATTGAGGAGCACTTGAGAAAGGCTACCATGGAGAGATCCCTCTATCAGGATGTGTGCAGGGTAGTCAAAGAAGAGATGTCTCCTGGTGCAGATATTGGGCCCCATCCATTCAGCAACTTCTCTGGTAAAATAAACTTTAGTTTTGATTTAGCTCAGCAAATGCATTTTCCATCAGATCCTTTGCAGCCTGGTCCTGTGGACTTCAAGTGCTGCCAGAAGTGTGGCCTTTTTGGGGTTGCATGTGATGCTATCCCTAAGCAGGGTAATTTCCTTCTTGATGAGAGCTGCCAGGCAGGCACAGGTGCAAACTGTGTTGTGTCCATGCTGCACTTTTATTTTAAACTATGGGATGGGAGAATCACGTGCATCTCCATGCAGACAACTGCAGTAGTCAGAACAAGAACTCCTGCATTATGTGGCACCTGATGTGGCGGGTTCTGACCAGGTGACACAAAAGTATCAGTCTTTTCTGTTGTTGCACGGACAGACTACAGACATTGCACAGGTTTGTGGCACTGAAAGTGGGGAGGTCATACTTCAGAAAGATGGTGGGGGAAAAAAGAATCACCATAATCACTTCACTGAAGGGTCAGACAGCATCAAGATTCACGAGTTCTGTGACAGTGACACACAACAACAAAACCTCCTGAGAGATGGAGTGCCCCTGACCAATGACTACCATCATAGCTCCTTAAGGGCTGAAAACAAAATGGCAATGGTACCTGTATGAGGAAATAAGGCCATTCACTGCTGAGAAATGCAGAGACATCACCTGCCCTCGTCCAAGGGTACCTTAACCTGCCCAAGGAGCCCAAGATGAAATTGAAGAGTAGGCAGACAATGAGTACAAAATCAAAACTGTCAAGATGTGAAATTAAATATCTGTACAATAGTTTTTGATGCACTTTACTTGTAGTCAGATTTGAAAATATAAATCTGTTACTGTAAAAGAGTTTAAATGCACTTTTACCATATTTATTCTACAAAAACTAAAATACAATCCACAGTATAACAAATAAACTCAGAAAAAGGGTCTCATCTGAGATGCTCAGTCCCACTTTATTGTACAAACAAGCCCCTTCATTTCTCACTTTCTGTATCTGCTTACTTTCTGTTTAACCTTGGAGCAAACCCGCTACAACGGGAGCCGCGACAGACAGAGACAAAGGCAGGAGTGGAGAGTTCACGGACCAGGCCACTATTCGCATCACAGCTAATTACGCTAATGTTAAGTTAGTTAACGTTAGCTAACTTTTTGCTACTTTTCCGAATGCCATGCGAGAGGCTCTAACCTTCGCTGAATTGATTGATTGAAAATAAAAGCGTCAAAAATCAATCTTCCTTCTATAATCATTTGTTGCTTTGCCAGACTTCAATGAAACAATGTTGCGAGAGCTCCACCTTCAGCGTACTATTAAGCATTACTAGTCAATCAAAAGTAGCATCCCTCCCTAGGCATAACAAATCGATTATGGATGCCTATTTCAACAGGTAAATATGATATTTTAGATCTTTTTAGGTCTCTCTTATCTATTTTGATTACAGCCCACTTTTAAACCAGGTTTTAACTCCTTTTTAATCGTCAATGAAAATGGATACAATGCCCTTTAACTCTATATTAATGCTAGATGAATTATTATTTAATTACTTCATTTTATAAAATCAATCTACCACTCAAGCAATAACTTTTAACAACTAGAAAGGCTGGACGTCTTGACATAAAGCTGTAACACTGTGCCGTATATTGGTGTCTTTGCTTGGCTGGTGAAGGGGATTCAAAGTCTGACCTTTCTAGTGGTTAACTGACATGATGACATAATAAACCAGTACAAAAACAGTAGGGTTTCAGCCCTACAGGCTCAAACTCTTAATAACAAACCAATACAAAAACAGTAGGGTTTCAGCCCTACAGGCTCGAACTCTTAATAACAAACCAATACAAAACAGTAGGGTTTCAACATTACAGGCTTGAACCCCTAACTATAGCCGCAAGTGGCTATGTCAGGGTTCAATAGATGTTTCACAATAATGTCGGCTTATCTAGCTGAGAATAAATTACACAGTTGGAAAACTACTGGGTGATACTAAAATCACGTGAGCTAAAGGCTAATAAGGGAACTCAACACTCGCGTTACAGACAGTAGAAAAATGAATGAAACTAACACATTATGCATATTATGCCATCCAACTAGCACCGCCGTCCACGGCCGTTAGCTAACGTTACCACAAAATGCAACATGGCTAGTAGGTTAGCCAAGCTCAGCAAGTGTCAAATCATGCTTAACAGTTGCAAAAACTAAATTTGTAGCTCTGTGTTTGTAAGTATCTAAGCAAAATCACAGGCAATATGGTCATAGCCAAAAAGATAATAAAAGAGATTGCTACAGTAATGTTTTAAGCTACTGATCACTGTAGTATAGTTGCTGTAAGTTTGCAATGTTAATGTAAAGAGTTGGTAGCTTGCTAAATGGTCCATTTACCTACAGCTCTTCATATAATCACGTCAAATCCTCATCAGACATGGATATTGATATCACCTGTGATTCAGCAGACTAATTACCACTTCAACCGCTTGTTTTCGATGTAACTTCTTCAGTGAGACGGAGCACGGAGAAGAGGGGGGAGATGAGGGGCTGTGAGAGGATATGCTTTCCTGCAGGTATCAAAGAGTTCTCCTTGGTTTAAAGAACAGGTATTAGAGCTGTTTAAGAGATTATATATTTTTTTGCAGGTATTAAAATGAGATTCCTATTTAGTTTCATGGTGGCTTCTTTTTACTGACAGCCAGGATACAGGACCTACTTTCAACCCATCAAGTGTGTGTGTGTGTGTGTGTGTGTGTGTCATTCTTACATGCACAGTACCAATGTTTAACATTTGTGTGTATCATGAAAAATTAAGTTCATCATAGTCAGCAAAGATACCCTTATAATGATACATAGTATCATGGCCTTATTACTTCATCACACCCGGCTGACAGGGCTTGTAAAATGTTGTCCATAACCCTCTTGGTGCCATGCATTAGGTGAGAGTATGAATTAAATAGCAGCGCTTGTTAATAAGGGTTAGGTTGGTAGCTGATGGGTCCTTCACCTTATACCCAGTTACGGCAGGATGAAGATTAAAGACATCAGACTTAGACTTAGTCCAGTGTAAATGAAAATTGATAGGCTCCGTAAAGCTATATGTAATCAAAGTTATTTTACACACACACAGGCATAGATGGGCATTCATATACCCCTGTGGTCATCTTGTACATGTGAAAAGGCCTCCAGTCTGCACTGAGGATATTATGACCATTATAATTTAATTCATTGACATTTGCGTATTTCCCCTTTCCCTCTGTGTCTAAATATTGTCATCAATGGGAGCGACAGCACTATAATGACTTCAGTCAATATAGTGCTATCCTAGGACGTGCTAGGAGTCTATCCAAGATATGTATACTTCATTCCAGTGCACTTTCAAGGTACACTTGTACTGCACTCTAGGTACTCTTTCAGTGGTGGGTTACCATAGAGCAAGGTCATTTTAGTACAATGTGAACTGCTGACATCTTGTGGTCACATAATGGAATTAAAATTGATAGAGGCACTTTCTTTGATAACCTTATCTTTTCAGGTGGAACAAAATCCTGGCCACATGACCTGCTCTTCCCAGGGTCATTTTTTAAAAGAAATTTGAAACTAAATCCACAATATATTACTTATACACAGAGGAATAATCTTTGACAAAGATTGTTTTAAGTTTTTTTTTTTTGGAAAATTTTTTCCATGTAATTAAACTTTCAGCAGAAAAGCAAAATAGTTAATCTTACTTTGATTTTATATATATTTTTTTTCACTAAAAAATATGCCCTAGGTTTACAATGTACTTGCTTTCATTACCATGTATTTCCCATGTGTGAATAAAATTGTGTGAAGAATATTGAAATGAGACCCCACTGGTTTCCTAACTGCTGTTGTTTCACTTATAGTGCTCAATTACATGAATGGTTTCTTTCACAGCAAATAGTTCAGCTTTTAGTTATTATCTACCTTGAAGCTTTTACTTTCACTTTACTGATGTACAGTAGTGATGCCCATGAACATAGTCAAAATATTTTTTCATCAGTTTTGGATACACATTCTTTGTGATAATTCTTATGTTTTTGCATGTCATTGCAAGTTTATACAAAGTTTGAACAGTGATGAAAGCAGATATGGAATATGGTCAAGCCATACCTGCTATAAATATAGGTACAGGCAAGACAAAGTTTTTTTTTGGCCAGGCTGCTTAATGCAAAATGTTGCCATGAAATCACATTGATCACGTCCTTATTTCATCCAATTTTATGTTTAAGAAAGTGACGACATTTCATTGTTTACTCTTCAAAAAATATATTCAAGGTTGTGTGTGAAACTGTGTTAGTTGCTGCCCAAACATTGTAAGTGAGCTCAAATACAGTGGTTCAACAAACAAAATGTACAGATTTTCCACTGTTGAAGGACCTGATATTCAAATCAAAGGTAAAAATAATCAAAGGTCCACTCCAAAAAATGTAAACTGCCCATCTTAATGACTTTGAAACATTGTGCTTAGTCTTGCATCCATATACGGTCATACTTTAAAGTTTGTGAACCTGAATTTCTCTGGTATTCCTTTAGAATTCATGTTTCCCTTATTGATGTTGAGTTGTCCATTTCCAGAGAAGAAAAACAGCCACGTCACTCCCCTTTGGGTCTTCAAACATGGCATTTTTTTATTGTGACCAAACAGTTCAATTTTAGACTAATCTGTCCAGGTGTTCTCTGGTAAATTTAAGACAGGCAGCTTTGTTCTTTTTAGACAGTAGAGGCGTCTCCCTGGCTACTCTTGCATGAATGTCTAGTCAGTGTTCTTCATACTGTTGATGGATGCATATTGACATCAGATGCAGCAATGGATGCTTTTAGATCTCTGGATGTTATTTTTTGGCTGTTTTTACTAGTGTTAATGTTTTTTCTTGTGGCTCTTGGTAATACTTTAAAAGGACATCGATGAGGTGTGGAAGCCAGTACATCAATGTGAGTGTGGGGTGTTGCATGTGTGATAGAGGTAGATGTACACCCAAAACAAAAGAGGGCACCCTGCGCGGAGGGGAGAAAGAGGGATCAGCAGTCCTTGGCCAGACTTAAAGGCATCTTCCTAGCTGTGGACCGTGAGCTCATCAGCCATACCCATCTTAAAGGGACAAAAACAATTACAACATACAGAGAGAGACATAGGTTTGTAACTGCACTAATTCCCTGTAAACTATTTTCATTTCACTACAATCTCCTCTAAAAACATATGAAATTGGTAGATATAGATCCTACATTTCAGTTAAGAAAAGGCTAATTTTCGATTATTTGGTAGAAACTGTGACTTTCAAATTTTCAAGCATGACTATAAGAATTCAGACACAGCCAGAAAACAATTCACATGTTCATAGAATTTGAACAGTTTAGTCAAGACTTGTGAACACAAGTCCGTCCCGAGAGAAAAAAACTGAGACAAAGACTGTCATGTCATCAAAACAAGTAACTCCATTATTATTTTTTTTTTTCCACAACACTGTGTTTACTTGCACATTAATATTCCAGATATTAATATCTTGGTTAAGTTCCTAGATGAAGTAGTAGTAGTTTATATGCATCTTCAAATGTACAGTATACACCGATCAGCCATAACATTAAAACCACCTGCCTAATATTGTGTAGGTCCCCATCGTGCCGCCAAAACAGCTCTGACCCATCGAGGCATGGACTCCACAAGACCTCTGAAGGTGTCCTGTGGTATCTGGCGCCAAGACGTTAGCAGCAGATCCTTCAAGTCCTGTAAGTTGCGAGGTGGGGCCTCCATGGATCAGACTTGTTTTTCCAGCACATCCCACAGATGCTCGATTGGATTGAGATATGGGGACTTTGGAGGCCAAGTCAACACCTTGAACTCTTTGTCATGTTCCTCAAATCATTCCTGAACAATTTTTGCAGTGTGGCAGGGCGCATTATCCTGCTGAAAGAGGCCACTGCCATCAGGGAATACTGTTGCCATGAAGGGGTATACTTGGTCTGCAACAATGTTTAGGTAGGTGGCACGTGTCAAAGTAACATCCACATGAATGCCAGGACCCAAGGTTTCCCAGCAGAACATTGCCCAGAGCATCACACTGCCTCCGCTGGCTTGCCTTCTTCCCATAGTGCATCCTGGTGCCATCTCTTCCCCAGGTAAACAATGCACCTGGCCGTCC
>OOFE01015106.1:0-16076 GCA_900323365.1 Monocentris japonica | reverse complement strand
ATTGCTTAAAAATTACGCTGACCTTTTACCGGCGCTGTAAATCGAAAGTGTTTTTTTTTTTTTTTTTCAGTGCTACAAATCAATGCAATGAACTGTACTTGTCATTTGTTTGTGTGTTTGGAACTGTTTTTTTGTTTTTTTAAAGTCTCTGTGTCTCTTGAGGCTGAAGGCCAGCCAGTTGCATTGGAAGTCAACAGTAAATGAGAATGTACCAGTTTTTCCTTTCACACGCTGTTTTGCACATTGCCATCGAGAGTGTTTCCTCTGAATGTCGACGAGAGAAAAGAAACCAACCAACCCCTGAAAAATATGTCTTAATAAAGAACGTTCACTGTGAGCCGCGTCGTCCATCTGTTGTCGGTTCCTGTCCTCTCTCTTCATCTGGGCGCCACAGAAGGAAATTTCATTTGGTTTCATATCGTGACCTTTATGCATTTTCTCATTTTCTTTTTTTGTGATCAGTTATTTTTATTTTTATTTCAGTTAAGCAGTTTATAGTGTCAGTCTACAGGGTTAAAAAAAGCATTTTATATTTTTTATATACAGTATATATTTAAAATATTTTCTAACAAATATTTCACATCATTGCGTTTCAAAGAGTATTTTCCTGATTTTTATTATTGTTACTGGGTTGTACGGTATCTTGATAAAAGGTGTCATGGAAGCCTGTAAATTCCCAGCTATTTTAGCTAAAAGCAGCAGGTCAGATTGGACGGCCATCTGTCTCCACCATTCATCTGCGTCTGAAATGGTTGTTAAGGTTCATTTTTAACTCATTTTCTTCTTGGTGGACTTGAAGCAGCTGGTATAAAAACGTATAAAAGTGACAATTTCTTAGTACATTTTATGAAACTACAGCGAGTATAGAGGCAAAATATTGTTCTATCCCAAGATCACCATTTTCACCTGTGGCGCCTCGCATCTCTCTGTCTGTCTCAACTTTTTCAATTTCACTGAGCTTTATTGGCATGAACAGACAGCGCTTATATTGCCAAAGCAAATGTCTATAAACAGAACAACGTTTACAACAGTACAGCCACAAGTAAAAGGACAGCACACCTCCCTGGGTATCCGGGTCTGTCCATGGCGACCCGTCTCCAGGGTCAGGCTGTCCTAGTCAATGTTCTTCTCAATTTCTGCTCCGTCACAGTGGCCAGCTATTCTGCCACGGTTTTTGTGGTGTCTTTCCAATAGGTGATGTATTTCTCTTTTTGTCTGAAGGCTGACCTGAGACCAGTAGAGGTCAGGGAGCTGAGCCTCAGGACCAGCTGGTTGAGGGGACTCTCCACCCGGTTCATTTCTTGGCATTTTAGTGCTTTGTGGTGGAAAGTTTGGGGGTCGCTTGTTTCTATATGATTGTAGAATTTGACTTGGAGGGGATATTGGCCTGACTCGGCTCAGCAGGCTTCATGTGGAGCTTTCCTTTGATGGTGTCATTCAATTATTTTACTCAAGTTTCATTTGGATGTTTGTCCCACTTTGTAAATGTTTGAACTTCACCGTCATACACAACATTTTCATTGGAACGTTTAGTTTGATGTTTCTTTTAATTGTGTAGAAAGCTTTTCTTCTTCTTCTTCTTCTCCTCTCTATTTTCATTTCTCCATTTCCATTTCCTCTTTAATCTACTGTAAACTTTCTTTCTAAACCTCTTTCCTTTCTCTAAATCTTTGTCTCTTCTCTCTCGCTCTCTCTCTCTCTTTTCTATCAAAACTCTTTCTCTCTTTCAAATAAAACTCTTCATCTTGCCTCTTCCTCTTTCCTAACCTCTCTTTATCTCTCTTCTCTCTTTCTGTATCATTTTTTTTATTGTTTCCTCACTCTCATTCTTTTCTCTCTCTTTCTATGTAACTCTCTCTTCCTCTGCCATCTATCACTCCATAACTCTATCACTCTCCCTCTCTAATAAAACTCACTTTATCTCACCTGCTTTCCCTCCATCTTTCTCTCTCTTCATCTCTGGCAATATAACTCTTTACCGCCTCCCTTTCTCTCTCTCCCTTGTTTCTCTCTCATTCCATTTCAAATAAAACTACTTCTCCATCTCTCTCTCTCTCTCTCTATGTCTCTCTATTATTTTACAGTGCCGTGTGATCAGAGCTACGTTTTACCAAGCTGACAACCGTTGGGTTTCTCTGCCATGAAACACACACACACACACACAAAGTCCACCATCCATCCTTCCCTCCCCCATCTTCTGTAGTCTCTGGCCGTTGCCGCGGTAACAGGCAGATTTGATGGCCGTCCTGTCAGATTTGCGGAGTAGTCGCCGGGGGCAACGCTGCCGGTCATCACCGTCTCCCCGGCTGGACCGACTCTTCACACCAGGAGCTGTGAGGGGGGTCAAGGACAGAGGAGAGGAGAGGAGCTGACGTGAGATTAGATGAAAGGAGGGAAGATGAAAGGAGACATGAGAGGCGTCATGTAATCTCATGTGAGATGGAATACTGTGACATTAAACAAACAAACCAATATCCTTTCTTTCTTTCTTTCTAAGCTCAAAGTGTATGATTAGCCCCGCCTCCCTCCCCTTCAGTTGGTCACAGACGTTGCTGGAAGAGTCAGTAGGACTTCTTTTGCAGTCCATTAGGTTGTGTTGAATAGCTGTCATCAAAGTGTTTTGTTGTCAGTTAAGTCTTAGAAAAGCAGAAAATGTCCTTGTATTTTTGCAGAATTGGTTTAAGGGTTTAGTGTCTAGTGTTGGAAACAACTGAGGAAAACTGTAAATCCTCACAGGGTTTCTACCAACTTGTCATCTGATGCCACACAGATCACTGCTGCAGCCATGGGGGATGAAAAAGGAGGGGGAGGGGGTGAGATGTGAGGAATGTATTGATGAGAGCAGAAAAGATGAGAGGAGTGATGAGATGCTAAGAAAGGCAAAAAAGAGTGGACAATAGAGGAGAGTATAGGGGAGAGAAGAAGAGAGATGGGATGGGAAGTGAGGAGTGGAGGGAGAAGACGTTGAGAGGACAGGTTAGGAGATGAGGAAAGCGAAGAGGGATGAAATGAGAGGAGGGAAAGGAGTGACGAGATGGGAAAAGAGATGAGAAGGGGAGAGGAGATTAGATGAGAATAGACGAGTGTAGAGGAGATGAGAGAAGAGGAAAGTAGAGGAGGCGACAGGAAATGAGAGGAGAGGAAAGGATGGAGGAGGAGGGGAGAGACGAAAAGAGGAGATGAGAGGAAAAGAGAGAAGAGGAAAGTAGAGGAGGCGACAGGAAATGAGAGGTGAGGTGTCATCTCATGTGGGATGGACCATGTATGTGGCATCAAACTAAAAACTCATTTATTACGAAATGAAAACAGAAGAGGAGAGAAAAAACGACAGAAAAGTAGAGATGAGAAGAGAGCAGAGTTCAAGTTGATCACATCCTACCTGTGAAGTATCGACCCGTAGTGATGACAATACTACCCCATGGTGGTGACGTGTCCATGTGCAGGAATGAAGCTGCTATCTGAAGCAGTGGTGTTTCTACTGGTGATGTATACCTGCCTACCTCTGGAACTACAGGAAGTGCACTCCCAACCTCGGTGATGCCGTTTCTACTCCTGGCAATGACTCTTCTACCCGTGGTGATGACGCCTCTATCCACAGTAATGACGTTTGCACCCTTCGGTGATGATGTTCCTAAAATGGGGATGACGTTTCCATCTGCAGCGATGACATTCCTCCCCCATGGTGATGACGCTTCTATTTGCAGGAATGACGTTTCCTTGTCGTGGCGATGATGTTTCTACTCTTGGCGATGACGTTTCTTTCTGTGGTGACTACGTTCCTACCTGGTCATGACGCCATCTGTCCTTCCTCGCCATCGTTTTAAATCTGTTCATCCCATCCCTCCCTCTCTACAGGAGACTAACTCCCTAGTCTTACTGTCTTTCTCTCTATAGCGCAGTATAGATCATCAGGACTGCTGTGCAGGGCAGTTACATCTTGTGCTAGCTAAAGTCTGCCATAATAACTTCACACCGCACATGCCAAACCTCTGGAGCCAAATTCTCCTTATGCTCTTTGTCTGTGAATTTAAAGGCAGTCAATCAAGCCAACAGATGAGCCCTTGATGAAGAGGGGCTAGTCTGGGCCCAAAAGTCAGAGGTCAGATCGTTGATGGGATCATGGGAGACCTGGACTGATGCACGAACCCCACGCATGCAGCCGGAGACCCTCGATGGTTATGAAAGGCCCTTGGCACGACTGACCTTGCCATAATCTCCCTCCAGGCCATCGGCGCTGAAGTGAACAACGGCAGCAATACGTGACGGTTCAGTTACATCGAGCATCAATATGGGGAACCTCAACGCATCGCGGCCGGCTGATTAGCCTCTTAACGCTGCGACTGGGAACATTTAGGGGTCACCCTAAATATTTAGGGGTCACCCTAAATATTTAGGGGTCATTTTGATCACAGATGCAAAAGGAACGTTTAGCCAGTTAAATTCCCAGACTGGGTGATGAAAGAGAACGGAGAGCGCTCTCCCCTCCTGCAACAACCATACATGTATGGGGTGAATATGATGCCAATACAATTCACACGCTCTTAGTGAGCCACAAATGTGAATAAAGTTTTTGTGCACAGCAAAACAACTCACAAGTCACAAATGTGCTAAAAAGAAATGTGCACAGAAAACAAAATGTGCATGCAAGTACACATCCTGAACATGCAACTGTCAATATCTCAAGTTGTGGGCACAAAAATACAAGTCTGCTTGTTAACCTGCAGTCTAACTGTAGTGGCTGGGCTGATTTCACGTCATGAAAACACACAAAAACCAAAAAAATAAATTCAACACTAAAAAAAACAAAAGTCTTTATTTACTGTGTTCAAGGCCCTTCAAGGCCTCGAGTTTATAGTATGAGTTCAGGACCTGCCTGCTCCCTGATACTACTACTACTACTAACATTACTACCACAATTACTATTACTACTGCTATTATTACTACCTATATTGCTACTAGTACTAGTGAGACTACTAATACTACTACCACCACTACAACAACTATCTGCTATTTCTCTGAAGAGTATGATGACAAAATACTCACATCCAAGCTCTGCCACTGGATTGAGGCGACAAAGCGTGACCCAGTTGTCACATGTACATGGCTATGGTGCAACACACACACACACATAAAGGGACACACAGACTCAATCATAATTTCACGTTTTTGTGTAGCTGCAGGCGTTGCTGGAAGAGTCAATAGGACTTCATTTGCAGCCCATTAGGTTGTGTTGAATAGCTGTCATCAGCGTGCATTGTTATCAGTCATGAGCAACGGGGACGTAACGATCGGCAGCCCTTTCACCAGGCACAAACAGAAGAGGAGGTGAGCTCAAAAATGATTTCTGCTTTGATAAAAGGGGCAATAAAAGAAGTGAACAATGGTCAACACACTGACAGTCACAACAGGGCTCGGCAAAACGAAAGAGAGAAACAGTCGGGATAAGCCTTCCACGTTCAACACGTACACCCTGTAAGCCATTTACACCAGTGCATATCGAAGTGCACGCCTGCACACAATCTATAGCAACCACCTCATCTAAAACGCACATCGGTCTGCATTAGAGACTCCCCTGCTCCCACTCGGGGGAAGGAAATTCCATCTCTGGCTGATCGGAAGTGCAGCGCGGCACTTTACGGAGGAAAATTAACCCCGACGGACCCAATCCAATCAGCCTCCCTCTCATTTGTATCAATTAGCCAACCAACAGGATTACTCGAATCGCTTGCACGGCGAGCGTTGGAAGCCGGGCGCTCCTCGGGGACATGCAGCTGAACATGCGTTGCGCACAGATGGCCACAGAAGCAGTTTGGCCTCGGAGCTCCAAGGCTCTTTATTTCTCTTAGGATTACATTCGGTGAAGCGGTTACACACTTCAAACGCCCTCTGTTAAACTTAGCGTTACATGGCATCAGGCATTGGCAGCAAGCGTGGTGATCGTTAATAGATTGTCCTGTAATGGTAACTGGCTACTGACAGCCGTTCATGATGCTGACAGGTGAAGTCCTGATATTTACAGAAATAACAATAAAAAACATCCAAAAACACATTCACAGTACCATTTAACCCACGTGGAAAATCTCGAGTAAGGCTTTACTGAAATTCAAAGCAAACATTTAGAAATGTGCACAACCGTGAAGTAGACACGTCTGAGATTTTCAGCAATAGGCTGGGAAAGAAAATCAATTAAAAGTTTGTTACGGTTTAAAATAATTGAAAACTTTGTTGCAGCAAGTTACGGTAACCATTTAACTCACAATGGCCTTAATCCAGTCTATTAACCAGAGCACTAACCTCTGCAAAACAATTCATAACCACTGCAGAAGACTCTCGTCATGCAGTTATCTGATGCACACTGACTCTTATTCAGCGGAACCAAGTTGGTCAATTGTGACACAAAAGGCTTGTTTTTCATCCAACCGCTTCCTTCCTTAACATCTCAAATGAAACGAAGGGATAAAGAGCCAAAATGCAGCAGTAGTAGTTCAAGCATGTTACTTTATAAGCACAGCTTTGTAAGAACGTTATGAAGGTTAAGATTTCCATTATGTACTTAATAAGTATTATTGCATCCTAACAATACTTTTCCATAGGTTGGCATACACATTAAAGGAGAGATCCACCCAAAAACACTTTAACAGGTATTAGTGATGTTTGTTACAGTTCTGGTTTATTTAGTTGTTTGGTGTATTTTTCTTCTCCCCGTGGATAACTGGCCAATCGTAGACGACGTGACGTCACGTTAAGATATTTCCAGTTTGCTATCAGAAAATGTTTCATGGATCTAAACCATCAACGGTAACCGTCAGGTTTTGGTGTCAGCCAATCAGAATCAAAGAGCAAGGGCTTCTTTCTAGACCGACGATCAACAATCATACAGGAGAAATCCATCAGAGGAGAGGAGAGAGACCAATTTCTCCACCGACAGTAGCCAGGATAGACCAGAATGCAATGCAGCCACAGCTTGCCTCTTGGTGGATCTGTTGTCAGTAGTGTGTGAAATACAACACCTTCCAGGGATGCCAACTCTCTTAGCAGCTATTGGCTGCTCAAAAAGTCACTAGAAGCTGCCAGATTACGCCATACACTAATTTGTACATAAATATATTTCAGTCACTAAATCTTGGGAAAAAGTTGCCAAGTTGGCAACAGTGGCCTGTTCGACGGCGGCAGAACAAACTTCTCTGAGGGTTGTGGAACGTCATTCTGGGAAATGTACAAATTCACTGGCTGAATTAGAAGTAGACAAGATAGACTGAGGGACATTAGACGCACCAAAAAAGCAAAGTACCTCGATTCATCCCAGAATAACTCAAGTGGATCCACTGAACATCACAAATCAATATCTAACAGTGTCAGATATCTAAGAGTATCTGAGGGTGGATTTTTCCTTTAATCCATAAAAGATAAGGCCATTGTAAAGTCTTACTGAAGTTAGATTACAGTTGACAATAAGGTTCTCATGTTTTTATCTTTTCGTTAACAACCACCTAATGATCTGAAACTACTTTGATTCTGACTGAAAGGAATGAAAAACACAGGTCCTTTTCTCAGATTGAAGCTAAGAGGAAAAACAAGGAGGAGACAGTTTTGTCACAGGAAGCAGGAAGTGGTGCATCTGATTTGTGGGAATTAGTGTAGTCAATCTGTTGTCCATATGACGTGGCTCTAGACTCCCACGCTATCCCTCCACAATGTTGGCAGTTCCATCCTTAACCCGGTGACTCAAGTGGTCTGGTCTTCGGTGAGAATAACCTGGTTGAGTGAATGAGTGCCCGGCTTACTCCCATATACGGGTTAGTGTAGCGTGGAAACGCCTTACTACTTTCAGTTTTGGCTGAAACTTGACTTACACGGCATTATGGGTACATTTTGATGGCAAAAGAAAACATGGCAGCATGCAGTACTTACAGTACTGACTATTACTATTGGGATCATTCCTTTCCCCTGTATAAGAAGTGACCCACTATTGCTCCGTCAGAGGGAGGAGGAATATTCTGTTAACTGGTTTATTCCTGGCAACTGGGAGACTCAACTGCAGGCTATCAGGGGTTCATGTAGACTAACCTGAATAAGACGTTAACAAGAGGATGACCAATAGCCGGGTGTAAATCTACCCACCATCTTCTCCTTTCAGGGGAAAATAAAAAGGGTTGTGTTGGTGTTTCCATGGAACATCGGAGATCCATGTTCACCACTGACTTTGTTACGGAGGCATGGCAGAGGGAAGTTACAGCGCAGTAACTGCGACTTAAGATAGGTGAGCTTCGGTTCTACTTTACTGACCAGTGTGGAGGGAAATCAATACCATGGATCAATACAGTTTAGCCGATGCAGTTCTCAGTGGCAGGCATGTTATCTCTGCCACCCCGCTCTAGGGTCGTAGTTGTTAGGAAAGCGCTGATTCTAGGCCAGCTGGTGTTTAGGTTGTTGGCCACCACCCAGTGATGTTATGGAGGTCACTGGTTGATATGTGCTGCCAACACAATACTGCCTGACCAAACCAAAGAGCGGTAACTGCTTGAGGGAGAAATGACAACACAGTTCCTGCCCCAGCAAACGTATTGTTGATGCAGATGTGGACTGTACATCACTGAAGTGGATTTCAGGGTATATTGTTATCCAAACCACAGTCATTTTGACAAAGGTTATTGCTGTGTGTAGCACAACCGGGCCACATTCTCTCTTATCAATAGCTGTGGGGAAATTCAAGAGCCATCATCAAGAGTCCAGTGGGAATCCCCCCCTAAAAAGAGTTTTGGTTCAAGTGACACAATTCATTTTTAAACGATTTTAACACTGCAAAATCAATGCAGCTGTGACTGTGAATGGATAAGTGATAGTTTCATATATGAACTAAAAAAAGATTACATGTGCAAACCTTACCCTTACAGAGCACGGGCATAACATGAAAACACATTTACAACTTTAAAGTAAGTGTGATGTAAACTCACAGGTGTTACCAATACATTATATTTCTACGTAAAACAAATGTTGATCACATCTGTACCAAGCAGTTCATTGAAATCCTTACCATTGTTGGCTCTGGCCTGCCTGGTGCAGCAGACAGACGAGATCTACTGTTTCAAATTAAAGGCTGTCCATTACAGTGATCACATTCCTATTGATTACATGATGGTAATGGTAATATGTGCAAAGCATCTCTATATTGTAATCAAAAAAAAAGATAATACAATTTGGAAGTGTATTTGGATGTATTAAAAATGCATGCTGTTCAAATAAGTAAAATCTATTTAAAAATATCCAACAATTAAATTACATAAAAAACATAAAAAACACAATAAAAAAAAAAAAAAAACATTAAAAAAATAAAAGTTTTAAAGACAAGCCAAGTGTTAGACAGGAGTTTGGGTGGTCAGGATAGTGTGTGTAAACTGAGTTTTTTTCCCAATCATCAGCCATGTTTTTGTATTTGGTATAAATCAAAGTGCAACAAAAATGTTGATTTCTTTTTTGAGTGAGGTGGTGGTCGGTCGTCTCAAAAAGCTCTAAATTAGAAACCATTTGGGCCGATTGGTCCATAGAGACGTTGCTCCTCCTCAACAAAGTCTAATATGGACTGGAACCAGGTTTTGACAGATCAAATCGATACCGGTTTGTGAGGTAGTTTGATACCTTGACTAAAAAAAAAACAAAAAAACAAAATTATGCTGTAAAAACGGTAATTAAATAAACCCCCAAAAGTATTTACTTGCTCTCTATACTCCTGAAATTGTTCTTGACATTGTATCTCCTACTTGAAGTAATTCCTAAAAGAGCTTTGCTTTTACCACCAACTATAATGATATTATATTATTTCATTGCACTAAATAATAATCTATACTAAATATAATGTGAGCGATTCCAGACTGAACTACCATTAGGCATGTATGTCAGCTAAAACAGTACACTATGGTGCAGCGGTAACCAAACCAATAACCATAACAACAGCAAGCACCACAAATCCGTACAGCATAATATTGGTAAAACTCCTACTTGATTCACCCAAAATGGCCAGCATATTCAGCAGCAGTGAATCGAAGAGGAGGATAAAAACAAAATGTGCCTTAAAACGGTTTCTGATTGGCCTGGGTGGGTACTTCCATCCACGTTCCAACAGCGCTAGTCATTTCCCTCCATCACTGGACCATGTAGGAACCGAAGGACTCCTGTTTCTGCGCGTTGCGGGCGATGATCTCCTCGATGGCGATGTAGGTTCCCGTGACGAAGCCGAGTAACCCAACCAGGCTGATGGCAGCATTCTTGACAGTCACCCACGGCGAGAGGCCCTCGGTGTGAAAGGCCGCAATCTGGAGGATGGGTGGGAAGATGAGCGCCAGGAAACTGCTGCTGACCGAGCCGACCAATGAAATGACCAGGTCCAGCTCTGGTACCAGGATAGCAAGGGCACCTGGGATATGAGAGGGAGAGAGACAAAAATAGTGACATTTATCATTGTGCCATCTTTTGTCAGGCTCTGACCCTTTCACTCTTTACTATTGGTTGCTTGTCATGTTGGTGATGTAGCTATTGATCTTGCTCTGGACAAGAGAGATGATCATGTAGAACAGAGAAGAGGGTCAAGAAGTGCTGAGGAGAAGAGGAGAAGGTTTCTTTGCATCTGCATTTTCAGCTACTCAACTGCCAACCTCTGGCTGGAGAAACAACGAGATAATAGGACAGAGGAGGTTCAGCAGACAAGGAAACTGATAGTCAGAGAACCAGAGCATGAAAACATCCCTCAGTGAGAGAAAGACAAGTGGTGGATGATTAATGAGGTGAACAGGATCAGAATGAATGGAGGAGTAGGAGGCAAGAGGCAGGCTGAAGTAGATGGATGAGGTCAGGAAGGGGGAAAAGGAGCCGAACAACAAATGGAGTAGGGAAGAGCCCAGACGCCTGCTGTGATAGAATACAGCTGTGATTCTGATGATTGCTTTTATGTACCGGTAATTCAGAGGGGTGACCCTGCTGCGACCACAACCACCACTGTAAGACACCCTCTGCAGGAGACCTTCAGTCTGCAAAGACCAGGCGTGGAAACACCCCGAAAAGAAGCTTGCTTGCTTTACTACACACTACTACACACACTCTTTCTCTCTCTTACTCTGTCAGTTACCTTCTATCGGCTGTGCTTGTACTCTCTGTTTGTTGGACACACATTACCAGCAGGTGATAAAAGACTCTTTGAACCATAATCAATCGCTCGCCGCTGCCTGTTCACAAAGTGTGTCAAATTAACCTACGGGGCGACAGCAAGGTCGAGCTTTCATGTGACAAGTATGGCAAAAGCACTCTGCCGCCGCACACTCCCAGGGAGTAAACCTGTCACTTCTCTGAAAAGAGCCTCGCCATACAAGGGCGCTCGCCAAACTACATTTGATGCTTTTCCGAGGAATCAAACAAGGCAGACGAGGCCGTGAGGAGGATGGCGAGGGAAATGGAGAGGGGTAGCGCATACCTAGAGAGCGCAAAGAGCCTTCATAGCAAATAAACTACAAAGCTGGAGCTAAAAGGCTCATCGTTGTCCCCTGAGAGAGGGAGAACCTGGATCATCAGGCAACTTCAAAGGGGCTGAGGAGAGAGAACGTGTGAAGCAGACTAATTTGGGCGGACAACCTCCTATCCAACAGAAACAAAGATGGAGGAGAAAATATAGTGTTGATGGTTTTATGACGTGGGTAAAGTCAAGAGCCCTTTACAGAGCCAAGGTGAATGGACAACAGCACTGCACCCAAGGTTTGCTCAGCTCATCTACAGGATTTGAAGTCTTTGTGAGGATGAGGGAAGCCGTTGAAGGAAGCAGGAAATAATCATCACAGCTACCGAAGGAAAACAATTCATTCATGTCTAGATTGAGTTTGGAGCATTCATCATCATATTAGACAGTGAACTACTGTATGTCGGCAGCAGCCCTGGAGCAGGTAGTGGCTCAGTGTTTTGCTCATGGACACCGAAGTCCCGGGCTGTCACAGGAATTGAACCTGTGACCTTCCAGCCATAAGATAGTTTCTCCATTTGCCAGGCTACCCTGTCAATGACAAATCTATAAGCCACGCTGGCGGAAAGATAAAGTTAAAGTGATGAAATTCTCAAATATGATTTGCAATTTCCCTTGCGCAATCCGTTGCCAGCAGAGAGGACCACTGAACTGAACAGCCATGGCCCCTCGTGATCTTTGGCATCAAACACACCTCCTCCGCAGCTTCGTCTGATTAATTCCTCTTTCCTCCTTCTTGCCCTCCATCTCTCCATCAGCATAACCTCTGGCTCGCCTCCCTTCATCCCACCACTTCATCACTGTATTAAGTCAACGCACAGCTTCTGCCCTCGCCCCGCTGGGCTGACAGAGGGAAAACTCCTCTCCCCGCCAATAGGCAGCGTTTTAGATTAATGACTTTAAGGAGGAACGCTTCAGATGGGGTAGCCTTAAAAATACACTCAGCCTCTTTGCTTTCTGCCAAAAGAAATGACAGTAATGACCGCACTCTAGCATCCTGGTGGCTCAGTGGTCTAAGGCACATACCACATAACCGTGACGTCCTGGGTTGAAATCCGGCTTGGGACCTACTATGTCGCATGTCATCCCTCCTCTCTCAACTGATCTTTCCTGTCTTTCTCTACTGACTGTCAAATAAAGGCAAAATTTAAAAAAAACTAATCTTTAGGAATGGCCGCGCTCAAAGTCAAAGTATCAGACAATATAACGCCAGTGAAATATGGCTTGGGGAGGACAACCAAGAGCAGAGCTGATGCAGACGAGTTAAAGGAGATCCACCCTGTAGCTGGTCAGAGTTTGTATGTCTCTTCTTCTGGAATGCAAAATAAATATTTTGAAACGTCAGTTGAAAATGATCCTTCTCCATTATTCACTATTAGTCACCTTCAGAAGGAGGACAACTTTTTCTGCCTCAAGCTGTTTTGCAAACTTTTGTGTACCTTGCTGTTGCAGATAAAAGTGAGGTATTGAGGAATGTACTGCAATTTTCTGAACACTCCTTTGTATACACCACAAGCCAATCTCAGTCACCGGGGTAAAATGAAGAACTTTCTCTCAACAAAGAAATATTATATGTGGGAGGTGCAGAAAGTACAAACATTCCCTTGGTTTGCAATTACAAACTGTTGTTGGAGGGGGTTGTGGTCCTCGTAGAACCGTTCCTTCCAGATCCTCTATCAATGCCTGGCATTTATTAAAAATTAAATTGATTACTTCAGCCCTTGAGATACATTGTAAGAGAAATCAAAGCCTGAGTGACCTTCGGCCGTGTGGAAAAGGGGCGCATACTCGCCAAGTAACCAATTCGATTTCATGTGGCTCAGGGTTATTTAAGATTGAAACGTATAAGGTAACAGGAGCTGTCATTACAACTCTGGCCGATGAGTATGTCTGAAGATTCATTTAATCAAGAGGTGATAGCCAGCTGGAGGGGGTGTAATCAAATTGGATGCCAACTCCAGCAGTTAAATCTATGACGGACAGAAGTATTTAAAGGCAGCAGCCCCAAAAAGGTTTTTACCCTTATTTAAACAGGCTTGAAGTACTAGTTGCAGGAGAAAGGAGGGTTTACACACATACACACACAAACCTGAGAACTTCAGATTACTAGTGCAGACTTGCACTGTTTGCCACTGAGCAGTGGAAGAGTTCAGGGTTCTAGGCACTTTGATACGATTTGTCAAGGATGGAAGAAAAAGGATTCTCGTTCATGTCTGGCAGCCAAATTACAGAGACAGTCCAGGGATGCATTGCTTGCTTCTCTGACGTTCCGGGTACCAGGTTTTACGATGCCTCCAAACAGTGAGCTAACCATAAACCCTCAAGTTGTGAAATAAGTGAAACTTTACTTCTCTCCTTAGCTCTTATTTCGCTCCCTAGCATCTCTCCATCTTACCCGATCAATCTGGGGTCACAGGAATATTTATTCCATTTACTCCTTTCTATTGGATACATGTAATGTTGGTGATTTGCAATGTGAAGGTGAGAATCAGAATCAGAATGGGGTTTATTGCCAAGTAAGTTTACACATACAAGGACTTTGCCTTGGTCTGATGGTGCAACATTTAACAGAAGAAAAACAAGTCAAAAATATAAGAAGGAACAAGTCAAAAATCTAAAATCTAAAAAAACAAATTCACATGCCGTGCTACCTGATATTTTAGTGTGATGGACTTGTGTGTGATTTTTGCTGTAATTTAACTTCTCTGGTGTTCATACCAGTTAAGAACTGTTTTGGCCTCCCGTCCACACTACACCGGCGTTTTTGACCCCTGAAAACGGAGCCTACCGAAAAGTGGATGAATTTGAAAACGCTGGCCTCATGTTGTAATGCGGACAGTAAAAACGGAGACTTTTGAAAAACGATTTATTGTCACTTGATCCAGGCGTAAGCAGCCGGCCCAAGTGGTCTCCACATACACATGGAAGAAAGTATGCGTTTTTGACGGCTTAGTGTGGACGGAGCCTTAAAGAGTGGAATCTGCAGTGCACAAGAGACACCAGCCAGAGAGAGTCAGGGAGGCTGCTGAGCGATTCAATTTAAGGAGATAACTTTGAGTTGTAATTTGAAGTAAGTTAATTAAAAGTGGTATTTTGTTGAATGCAATCTTGTCCGACTGTTCTCGCTGTCAATCACTCTGGATGAGAGTGTCAGCTAAATGAAAACGTAAGTGTACTATGGGAAACAAAGTGATGAAATTAGACTGCAGATGAAAACGATGACGTACTCCTTTATGATGCCTTTTCTATCAACACTGTCTGAAGTACCAAGGTGAATAATACAAAGTCCTTCTGTGTTGGTCTTAAATAAGACATAATATTTAGCTTCCAACAGCCGCCTGGATTTATGTGTGGGCAGGATAATAAGCACTAAGAGAGAGAGTGCCGTGTTGTAAGTGTGTTTTCAAGAAAGACAGAGCCTGGCCTTGAGGGCAGAATTACAACAAATGCAGACTATTGTTTATCTTCCATTGCAAGGACCACAATGGTGGAAAATGATTGCCCAAATTATATGGCTCAGAGGGGAGAGTACGATAACTAAGAATATTCTGCTTGTTTAGCGCCCGGTTTAATGAATAAATCCATATCAATCACTGATTTTGAAATAATTGCTGAACATCTCCAGCAAAATGGAAAGCGGCCTACGGAGCGAGCGGGCATGTTTCCTGGACGAGATGGAGTATTTAAAGTCAGACCATGAAGACATCAAATTTGTCAACTCCATATGTAAGGGCGGCAGCGGCGGCTTGAGGTACGAGAAGCAGGCTCGTGACCTGAAGGCCGCTAGTTCAAATTTAGAAACGCCTCACCAACTACCCTCAAGGTGCCCTTGAGCAAAACAAGCCTTGGGTTGCGTTTTCCCACCAGTGACCAAACCGACACAGGAATTTCATTTGGGCAAATCTATGGTGTCTCAATTAGGATGATAAGACCGGTGTGTTTTTACATAAAAACATTCCCTGATCGGTTGAACAGACAATAAGAGAAGTTAAAGTAAAATGAGGAGAAAGAAGAGGGCAGGGAAAGAAGAGGAGAGGGAGAGAGAGAGAGAGGAAAAAGGGAACTGCAATCAAGCTATTTCTATAGCTCTCAATGAGACTTCTGCACCTGTCAACAGGTAGTTTGACCCACTCTTCCTAGAGCAAACTGCTCCAGCTGTCTCAGGTTTGAAGGGTGCCTTCTCCAGACTGCATGTTTCAGCTCTTTCCATAGATGTTCGATAGGATTCAGATCAGGGCTCACAGAAGGCCACTTCAGAATAGTCCAAGTTTTGTTCTTATCCATTCTTGGGTGCTTTTAGCTGTGTGTTTTGGGTCATTATCCTGTTGGAGGACCCATGACCTGCGACTGAAACAGAGCTTTCTGACACTAGGCAGTACGTTTCGCTCCAGAATGCCTTGATAGTCTTGAGATTTCATTGTGCCCTGCACAGATTCAAGCCACCCCATAACCGAGCCTCCTCCATGTTTCACAGTAGGTATGGTGTTCTTTTCTTTGAAAGCTTCATTTTTTTGTCTGTGAACATAGAGCTGATGTGACTTGCCAAAAAGCTCCAGGTTTGACTCATCTGTCCAAA
>OOFE01015102.1:0-15479 GCA_900323365.1 Monocentris japonica | reverse complement strand
TCTCAAGGCAATATCCTCAGTGCAAATCAAGTTTAGACCTTATTACCATTATCAGATTGAGATAACATTAATATGTCTGGATAGAAGTCCATACTTGGTTAATTAGCTTAGACATGTGGAATGCATGATCTGTTAGCAGGCACCATGCTGAATTTGCCTATATCAAATTAATGGTGACAGGTATTGTGTTGCATGTTAGATGTTTTTCATGAAGATGTGAGAAAGTGATGAACAAGTAATTAACTTGGCTCTAAAACTGAGAGGCAGAGGAAACGATGAATCTGCAGGCTGTGGTGATACTTCTAGCATAAATGTGGCAATATGCATGATTCACATTTCTTGATTTTCTGTAATCTCTGCAGGCTTTGTGAGAAATAATTCCTTGACATAGAGTGGCTAAGCAGCATCATACAGCATATGTTATCTAACATAGCCATTTTGCTGCTTGCCAAGCATCTGCTGATCCCATATGGGTATTGTATGTGTGTGTGTGTGTGTGTGTGTGTGTGTGTGTGTGTGTGTATGTGTGACTCTCTTCCTATTTGTTTTCAGAAGAATCTTTCATCATTTGTTACAGATGGAGAGAACCATGGGACTGTGCGGATAATTTGTGCTGGCTATTGATTATACCAGCAGATACATCAATCATGTTTCTTCGTCTTGTATCCCATGCTTGCTATACTTTCATACAAATACTACAGAGACAAACATGCTGATCAAAAGATGCAGTATCTCTAAATATAGAGTCAATTTGTTCTATTCAAGTTTGTGAAAGTAAGTTAAACTAAATTACCAACTATCCCTGTGTGCCTCAAAGGCTTAAAATGTGAGTAACAAAACAGGTGGAGACAGTAGTGCAGAACAGTAACAATGTTAATGTAGCATAATGCCCATGTGTAATGTGCAATGTGCATTTAAAGCAATTGAATAGAACACAACTTAGACTGTGAAACAGAATGTGTACGCTGTTAAACTTGATTACATGTTTGCTAAATTCTGTATGTGTCCAAGGAGAATGGAGAAAGCAACACCCTATTGCGCTGATTTCCCTCGTCCATAATTGGCTTGTTTTATTGGAAGCGACTCTGCTGCCTCTTTTCAGATTGAGCCCACCTCACAAGGCACCTCTCTCCCCTTACTGACACTGTATGTGGTTTAATGAGCGTTCTGTGCGCTAATGCCTGTGTAAGCCATCTCCTTCCCCACTACTGCTCTAATCTTATTCACAGAGGAACACAAGTCACCCTCAGAGGTGTCAGTCATGGGGTCTGTGTCTCTATTACCTCTCCATTCCACTCTCCCTCCTATTGAAATTATGCTAGTTAGGTTTCTCCTTGAACTCTGTGGCCTTCAGCAGGTTTTTCCAATCATTGCGTGTTTTCATACATGTGGTTAAGACTACCTCCTCGTCCCCTTCACGTTCTTTGTTTTTTCCCTTTTAACTCCCACTCTTTTTTCCTTCTATTTCGGAACCAATTTACTTCTTTTCCTTCTTTACATTGCCTTATTCCTTAAGATAATATATCTTATATGGAAAGTTTATTTTGCCTTGTCATCCATCGAAACCTAATATGGACAGATAAGTAAAGGTAAAGTTTGTTTAATGGCATCTGCTTAATGCTTAGTTACATAGCAGACAGCCCTGCTGTCCTCAGCACAAGAAGATGGCTACTTCTGCCCCTCAGCCCTAACACATAGAGAGAGTAAGTGCACTTTACTGCTGACCTAAAATAAAACCAAATGTAGCTTAATAACTTGGCAAATGGACTTGCTAACTGATGCACTTTGAGCACACACAAGTGGCTCATTGCTATTTGCTGCCTGTCATTGACAACAACTGCTACCAGACTCAGCCTTGCCCACACATAGCGCCTGGACAGGAGCCTAACGCATAGGGAAGGATGTCCCCAGACCAGCCTAAGCCATCCCATTAGTCTCCAATTATCTTTGAGATGATAGCCAGGCCTGCCAAGTTAGACCCATTTCGACAGTAGTTGAGAAGCATTGTTTCCTGGTGTCTGCAGTGTGCTGGTCTTGTATTTGCAGCGCTGATTAGGTACAATATAGAAAAGCACTTCAGGGAGTATCATCATGAATTCTTCTACGCGCATAAACACACATTGACTGTATGTTTTGTTTCTGCCGCTTGCCTGATTCCTAATTTCCCTCGGCGGCAACAGTCCCACCCGGGTGGAGTGACTGAGAACAACCAATCAACCCTCACCCTTCAGTGCATCGCAGTTGAGTCAGTCTCGGCCGTTCTCACAACTCTTGAACTCACTGGTTTTGTGTATAAATACTGTAAACACACAAAAAAGATGCCAAAACCGAAATCTGTAAATCCGACATTCAGCACGATGTGGATACAACCTAACTGGACAGCATCAATGCAAATGTGCATGTAGAGAACAGCTAGCTGACCTGCAAACAAGCAATGCTTCAGTTCAAGTACAAGATTCCTAATGAAAATAGTGAATGTAAAACTGTAGCTAGTTAGGTTCAGTACAAGCTGGGTTACAATACTTCATATGACATTTTAAACATTTTGCTGTGTTTATTATCCACCCATCATCGTATAATAGCTGATATATCCAGAAAATGACACCAGCAATCGTGGTCCATCTGGACCCATGGCCCACTGGATCCATCATAATGCTGTGTTGAATGTTGTGACTGAGAAGATTAGTGGGCAACATTCCCTCTAGTAGGCTAGATCAAAGCTTGCAAAAGGGTGCAAAACAACTAGAACAACAAAAACAACAACAAAAACAATTCAAAAAATGATAAAATGAAAAAAATCTTTATGGGGGAAGGGTATTTTTATTGGAAAATGCCAAACTACTGTCAATTGTACTTGTTTGTTCATTTTGATCTGACCTATAAGAAACAACTATTGGCAATGTACCTTGCATAGTTTGTTGTTTGGTGGTGTATTTCTCTTATTCCTGTAGATAACTACTCAAACATAGACAAGATATTTGCAGTGCAGTTACAATGTTCAACAATCTAAAACATCAACAGTAAACTTTTTGGTGTCAGCCCCTCAGAATTAAAGAGCAAAGGCTTCTTTCTAGACCATTTTGCACCGATATTCAACAATCATACAGGGAGAAATCCATTGTAGAAGAGAGATATCAATTTCACCACCAATAGCAGCCTCAATAGACCAGAATGCAATCAATCCACAAGACATACTTTTTGAGTAAGGGGCTTTCTCAACTGGAAAAACTTACTCTTATGCTGTTGTCATGATCGCTATCTCAACCTACACATACTGAATGCAACAAGTTCAGGCATGCTCTCTGAGAGTTGTTACTCTGGGAAAGGTATTGTGGGAAATGTAGGACATCACTAACTAATGCAGAAGTAGATGCGGCAGGTTGACTGAAAGTTGGTACTCCAAAAAAATAAATAACAACACTTACAATAATTCATCACTCTTGGAATGCATTGAACGTCACATATTGATGACATATCTGTGTAAGAGTATCTGAAGGTGGAGTTTCCCTTTAATTGACCAGACTGAACTACAGTTGAGCTCATGTGTGGTCTGTAACTTTCTCTTAAACTATGCAAAACATTTTGCTATGGGGAATAGTTAGAGAAACATCACTGGCCTTCTCTGACTGGAGCCCATGTCTAACATGACTGAGCATTAGGCTATATCATGCAGACATACCAAGTGCTTCACAAGGCATTGATTTTCTACTCTGAAGATTTGTATATGAAAATCAAACTGTGTGCTGATACTGCCCTCAAAGGATCTGTTGTTACCCTTCCTTTACTCGCTTCACCTGACATTTCATGCATGCTGTGTTTTGGAGGCTGTAGGGCCAGCAGAAGGTCATCTGATGGCTGTAGGGCCCCTCTGAACTCTAAAGTCAGCCAAGGAAACAGGACCGGTTACTTAATCAGATCTCTGGCTGTGGCTTATCACCATCCCTATCCCGCTGTTCTCTTTCTGCAAAGCAGATTCCCTTCCTTATGATATGGGCCATGAAACATAAGTGCATTGCATGCTGCTAATGAAAAGCATCACAGTCAGCTACTCCGCTAGATAACTGAAACTACAGTTCCATGTAATCATCATATAATTGTGGGCAACAGCATGAAGCTATATGCTTAACAAAAGTTGTGTGTCTGTGTGCATGCATGTTTTGTGTGTGTGTGTGTTTGTGTTCATGTCCAAATCACTGCACCAAGTGTATACAAGGTTTTTCTCTGGTTTTTCTCTTGTTTTTTTTCATGGCCCATAAGCCAAGTTCAGGATATATTGTCAGAATATGAAGCAAAGTAATCAAATTATGTTATGTGAAATTGTCAACCCCAGCATGGTTATTTTGCAGCAGGTACATAAATGGTGACTTAGTTCCTACAGCCTGTACAGTATAGCTTTGTGTGCTGTTGTAGCTTATATTGATGCGATGCAGTAACCCACTGTGAGTCGATATATCATGCGGTCTCACAATTAATGGCACAGCACCACCAGTGAACTTGGCCATCTAAGTTAAAGAATGGCTGAGGGGATTAGGCTACCACAGGCAATGATAACAGACCTAGCAGATGCGGGGGAGGAGAGGGGAGGGGGTTGAACCAACACAAACGCAGATTATTTGAAATCAGGGGGGAAAGCCTAGAAATAAATAAAATAAATCTCTTTTAGGATTGCCAGAGCTCACGATCACCACAGAGCGAGACAGAGAGTGAGAGACAGAGGCACCGAGAGAGAGAGAAGGGGGTGATATATTATGTGTGCGCGCGCGAGAGAGAGCGAGAGAAAGAGAAAGGGGGTAATACGGTCGGTAAAATCTCACACACACATACACACAAACACACACTTGCAAATACTCCCTCTCTCTCATGTATATTATAAACACACATGGAAATCTGAGTTACATCGGAATAACACGCGCGCACGCACACACACACACACACACACACACACACACACACACACACACACACATATCCAGCCTATATAACCATGCATTACTGAGCGAGAGGGGCATTGAGAGAGAGATGGGGCAGTTTTATACAGGATTTGGAGAGTCCCTCTTGATAGCAGGTGCAGAATATGTTGGCTTTCTTGAATGAGAATCAGTCTGCTAAGCAAAACCCGCACGACTGGTGCCTTCTAGCCAAAAGAGTTCCAGGTATACAATAGCACCGGGCTGAAATTGAACAATAGCCTATGTGCTTGAAGAATAAGAGCAATCAATGATTATGCAGGGCCATGCTTTATAAAGTTGACTTGCTTCCAACATTTACCATGATTAGCATTCCAGTCCATGTCAATGAGCCATCCTCTCTAACTAGTCAAGAAAAAAAGGAAGTTCACACTTAAACAAACAACATTATTTTATTTGGACATTATTTGGGGCAAATCTATAGTGTACTCGCTTGCAAAACACAAAATAAGTATGCTTAGTCTCTAGTACCGCAAGGAAATGGAGGAAAAGCACATTGCAGCTCTGCGACTAACAGGCTACAGCCTAGGCTTCAGACACATTCCTCAAGCTTCCAGAGCCACTTAGAATCAAACAATGCCTTTAATGCTGACAGGCTATTACAACAATTCATTTGCAAAGGCAAACATTTTTAATGCAAACATCTGATTCAAATCAAATTATGTTCGAAAGAGTAAAGCCATTTTGTGGCATATTTGGTATGGGGAAGGAGGACAACTATAGTCTCTTTCGCAACAACCTAGGCTACCATAAAGACGGTATGGGAAACGGTACTTACCCATATCCGCTTATCTGTCAGCTCCAGTCCACAGGTTTTAATGGCTTCTAGTGCGCGACATTCGAGTCCGCATGACGCGCACTCCACAGACAGGTACAGTCCTAATCCACTATAGCCCGGTCGCTCCGCGCAGCCGCCGATTCCAAAGCGCACCTGCCCGTTACTCTCCCGGACCTGGATGCGCTATCCGGGTTAGTTCTGCATCTGTCAGTTCCGCAGTTCAACCTGGGAGTGTCATTTACTTCCAAATACAGATTTTTTAAATATCCGGTTTCAGAAGTCCGTATCCATGTTTTTCCAGCGCAATGTTTTTTCAAGTTACAACCAAAAAGGCTACTGCAGCAGGCGCAGACAATAACGAAACCACATCCAAGTCATTCATGCCAATCTTAAATACGCGTGATGATTCCAGGCGAAATTTTGTCACATAACTTCACAAATACATTGGGATGGTGTGCAAAACGATGGGTAATTTCCCAAAGGAGTGAATGGGGGAAACGTTTGATTCCTCCTCTCCAGTGAAAGCTTGACTGACTGGGCAGTCAGGCTCTATTCTTGAGGATGCTCAGTCTGGTCCGCGAATGGCGCACAGAAGAAAGCAATGATGGGTTAACCGCAATTCTCTTCAAAAAACGATGTCAAACGAGCCTCGCGGAGTAGTCAAATATCCACCCTTTCAACCAAATGTTCCTTTAGTTCTCGTCGTTCAGTCTGAAACACTACGTGACGTTCTAGTTAATCACGTCTGCATGTCAGAGCAACTTTGTCAAGCAGAATCGGAATGCCCTCTTCTGGTGAGACTGCGACCCATAAGCATGTCCTAAGGTGCATCATGAGTCAAATCATGTTACAGTAGCAGAAGTTTTTTTTTTTCAGGGTTGCCAAGGGTGAAAAGGGAATGAATCCTCCCATCACAGTGAAACTCAAGCGAATTTCATTCCTTAAGGTTGCATTCAAAAATGTCATATCCACCAGTTGAAAACAAGAGTCACATGTAATGTTACGTGTAAGTGATGTAAAGTGATGGCTTTGATGGAAGGGAATTGAGTATATTTAGAAATAATATCATTATCTAACGCTGCTTATTTTTTGAGGATACAATCATTTGCAACTTTGAGATGCTGAGAAATTAATATTGTGTGTGTTATTATATATATATATATATATGGACTGAATGGTGAAAACACACGTTGAGAAGGAAAGAAAACACAACTCCTGCAAACGGAGCGCATTGTCGCTGTCCAGTGCTGAAATGGCACGCTTGAGCTGCTGGTGATGTAAGAACGGTCGCTGTCCAGGGTCTGATTTCTCTGATTACTTCTGTTATGGGGAGGTTATCGGGAAGGTTTCACGTCGGGAGTTGCATGAGAAACCATCAACAGAACTCTACTTAACACTCCACACTAATCCGTATTGGAAATGCAATGGTACTCAATCGACACCCTTCTCCCTCTGAGTCACCCCATCTGCCTTTCCAGGGTTTGGTATATTTAAAGAAGTAATAGGCACCGTCACTTAAATGTAGATGGACTTGAACACTTTCTGACATACCAATTTTAGATATCAGGTAGACAAACAACAACAAATCACAAAGCGGATGTGACAGTTTTTTGTTGTTGTGACATTGTTCATTGTTTCTATTCAACAAAATTAGCTTCTTTGAGTCTTTGCTAGATGCTACACAGAATATTTGAAAAGCTTTAATTGGTGTACAGAGAATTAAACATATAGAGCAATACTGAGCAATTCGTTGAAATGACTTGAAGTGAAATTAATTGCAGAAAGTTGAGTGAAGTTGCAGTTTAAAGAGGTGAAAGGTCAAACACTGACCTAACCTAAACCTTTCTTTACTGACAAGCACTGGCAAGCATCACAGGTGTTTTAACAGTGATCCTACCTGTCCTGAATGATACTACCTATCCTTGGACCCATTGGCTTTTTGGTGTTCCACCCTCAACCTTCACCATCACCTGATGATGAGCATTAACCAAAAAGGCTGTGACATGTTGGTTACCTGTGTTCAGAGCACTTCTCAAAATGGAGCCAGACATTTCTCTGACACCATTTCCCCGCTGCTCTTAAAACTCAGCATCGTATAGCTCGGCTTCAGTATCTGCTCCCATGCAATTTGGCTGATGGCTTTACTTCTGGATCCAGTTCAACAAGCAGAGACCTTTCTGCTGACAGCGCTGAAACAATTAATACCCTGTGAAGTTATGGAGCTAGGGACAGTGCCAGCCTACAAGCTATAGCAGTGATTTCTCTTCTCAATAAATATAACTGGCTAGTTCACCTCCACTTCTCTGCTCCTCCTACGGATTGCCTCCCCTTGTTGGTTTAAGTAAGTGTCTGTCAGGTAGACTGTCTTCAACAATTTCCCCTGGGAGGAAATTGTCTTTGACAGTGTCTTTGAATAGAATTGTCTTTTATGTTTTGCGGTCATATAAACGTTGTTTGTCTTTGTTTTTACAGTATATACAACAAACTGCAGCTGGTCAATATTGCCATGAGCGACTGTTTCTTCTTGGCAATTTAGTCTAAAAGAAATATTTTACCAAACTCTGTTCAATGGCTGGAATTGTGTTTGTTTCCTGGCAACGTTCATGTGTTGAACATTCTTTCAGGAGGCAAATGTTGGCTTTCAGTGATTTCACTATTACAACTTTTCGAGCTCTGTCATAGCCTACTGATAGGAACAAATGAACAAATAATCACCTGTGCACACACACACACAGACACACACAAAGGCACACACACAGACACGTGATGTGTTTTTATTAGTCAAGCTAAATTTTACACTCGTAGTTAAATTGTAGAGACATTCAAAGTGGAGACAAAGTGAATGCAACATGAAGGAAGGAGGAATGCATTGGAAATAGAAATATTGCTTTCAATAACCCTGTCGATACAGTAGTCCTGTGAGAATTAACACATGAGATGGTTCGCAAGGTTAAATAATTAAATAAATAGATTAATCAGCTTCTATCTGCATGATTGAATGAATGAAAATAGATAGAGATAATCTTTATTGCCTAAAAAGTTTTTCATAAGCATTTAAGTCCAGCTGTCAGGAACTCAATGAAAAAGAACATTTGCCCTCCTGTCTTATTGCTTACTGTCACTGACAAAAAACAAAAAAATATAGATAGACAGATAGATAGATAGATAGATAGATAGATAGATAGATAGATAGATAGATAGATAGATAGAGAGATAAACAGATAGATAGATAGATAGATAGATAGATAGATAGATAGATAGATAGATAGATAGACAGATAGATAGATAGATAGAGAGATAGACAGGCTGTAAATTGATGGATGACCTAAAGTAAATGTATGGCCTTACGTGGAGTGTCTAAGTGATTCTGACAACAAAAGATAATTCAGGCAATCTCCAGGGTGAAGGACAGTTCTGTTCTGTCCTTCTCATGTTCACATTAGACTGGGACTTGTTCTCTCTAGTGTTCCTTTTCTTTTTCCATTTCCTCTGATCTTAAGCCTGGCAGAATCATCTTAACCTGCCTCAAGGCAATTTTCAACCTGACACAAGATTCTCGGGTTCACCTATAAATGTGAATCATCGAGCAAATATCCAGGGACGAGTAACAGGGAACACTGACAGCGATGTGAAAATAGAAGTTTCTTTTGTCCCTTTTACTTTTTAAAAGATGTTTTCTACACAAAGAATGTTATGATGCCAAGGTTGCAGCAGCAGATGTGGTACTGGTAAATCCCTGTTTTGCAGGTAGCCTCCATTAACCTTTACCCCAAGCTGGGCTCCAATCTGGAGGGCTCTGTTCCACACAAAGCAGCTGAGGCTGCTGGGCTTGGATGTACACGATGACATATGTATATTTGTTGAAGCACCTAAAAACAAGCAGGATAAAGCGTTTCTATTTGCACTGATCACAGAGGAGAAGAGTCGGCTTTCCAATATTGTGGCGGACCAGAATATGAGCTTTTTTTTTAGTTTTTTTAAGAAGACATAACTGTACTCTTTGTGTATAAAGTGTTCATTTATAGTTGTTGAAGCACCTGCAAAAACAGGATAACACACTTCTATTAGTACTGATCACAGAGGAAAAGAGCAAGTCTTCTGATGTTGCTTCATATGGTGCTAAACATGCCCACATTGAAGATATTTTGTTGATCACACACACTATATCTTTGTACTGCATTTGCCCTTTCTTCCTTGTGCCTTTCTCCCTAGATTTCTCTCACCCAACTGCTTGCATCCATGCTTGTACTTGCATTTTGTCCCGGCAAAGATGAGACATAAGAGGTGGGCATCTGCGTGTGACAGTGCCTTGCCATCTGTCTCCTGCCCACAGGGTCTCTATGGACATAAGCTCACATGGGTAGAACATGGGGAGGCATATCATCTCCAGAGTGTAGTTAAGTGGATACTTTGTGTAATAGTGTTTGTATTTTATTCAGTGAAAAATCATTTATATGAAAAAATGTAGCTGTCAACAGACCAAAAAGACAGAAAGACAGATAAATTACTCTTTATTTTGTGCACACATACCACCTAAGTTAAGTCTTGTTTTCTTGGAGAAGTGGGACTGGTGACTGGCTCCACAAATGGACTTACTTTGATATCTGAGGCTGTGATGCAATCGTATATTACCGCTCTCAAAGTGGAACGTGTGTTGTCTTGTATTATGTATTTCATTGTCACAGTCTCTTCTATACCTGTATACTTCCACAGCTTTTCCCATGTGGAGTCACAATACACAAAGTAAAGACACAAGGGATGTCTACTAATGCTCTTGTGGGTAACAGGGAGTTACATAATGTGACATGATAAGGATCTATAAAACCCAGCAGATCAATGAGGTCCAATTACAGGCTGCTGGAGTTTCTTATCTGGTTCAGTTTAACTTTGTGCTGCCTGTGGTCCTCCACTTTCATTAAATCTCCAATGTGATTAGGCTGGCTGATTGGCGCAAGTTAAAGATTATCATCGAACACAATCACTCTTTGCCTGCTTGCTTTTATGCTCAAAGACATAAGAAAAACATCCTCAAGGGCACATTTTATGTAGTTAGTAATAAATAGCATTTTTATGTCCTGGCAATATCATTTCTCATAGATTGAAAACTATTATTATCATTATTATATCAGATCGTTCTCTTGTATAATTCATGCAATGTTAATGACTCTAATTTACTTGTGACCTTTGTTAAAAATGAGCACGTGCTAAAAGCATGAAAAACAGGGTCACGGTTGCATCTTTGGTTTCTCCCCATCTTGCAGTTTTGGGGGCCTCTGGGAGGGCTGTGAGCTGTGGGGCTGCACCTTTGTTAAAGTGCATTCACCTGTGAGAGAGTCAGAGCCATCCAAGGTTACAGCCAGGAGGGAGAAAACAGACTTTTTGCACAGTGAAAACACAGACACACACACATGTGCGCACTCACACACATACTCACTCTCTCTCTCTCGCTCACACACACACACACACACACACACACTTACTGACAAGTCCAAAACATTGTTTTTTCATACCTCTTTCATCTATATTTGTTATTCCGAGGCTTATGTATTGTAGATTCATTTGTTTGTTTGATGTTCCCCATTTCTGTCTTTCATCTTGCTGAATGAATAGCATTTGACTTTCAAAGAAAAGTGGCTTTTCATCCTTTCCAACAACTTCAGTGTTGACTCATGGCCCACAGACACAGTGAGAGCATCCTTTTCTGGTACTGAACAGGAAGGAAAGAGATTCCTGCACATGGTGTTTATGGTGTCATGGTGACACACTGGATGCACAGAGATTAACAAGGCTCTAAAGAGCACTTCTTATGTGACTCAGCATGTTTGGCCAATTACCCAGCATGCTGCACTGTCCCTTTCCCTTGACACACCCACTTTGTGCCACATTCCAACAGGGGTGGTAGCTTTGTCTGTCTCTGTCCCTTCATCCCTCTCTCCCCTCATTCCTCTATTTTTGGCATCAGACATTCTGGGCACGTAGGCCTCAGCACAATGTAAATTATTCAGCCTGGCTTGCTGGAGGCTGGGAGCGAATCATAAATCGCAGATGGTCTCAGGCTATTTCATACGGGTGACCGTGGTTAAACACCAATGCACAGAATCATTTTCAAACCCACACAAAAATAAGGTTTCATTACTTTTAGCTGAGTGTGAGAGTATTTGATTTCAACTCATATTATGGCCTTTTGTTGAATTTGAATGTGCAGGTTGTGCTTGTACTATGTGACTTGTGCAGCACCGATATCTGGCTTGGCTTCAAAGACGATTGAGGCAGTGCTTGATTAACCCTTGATGAAACCAAGGATCTGAGGTCTTCCTAAATGGCTTCAATCATTCCTGGACTCTGAGGAAAATAGGTCTTGTGCAAGAACGCTTACCCAACTCCCCCACCAGTCTTTACTCTCTGACACTGCTCCCCCACACATACCCTAACCATATCCCACCCCACCCTAATGGCTGTCTTTCATTTTGCTGCAGTTTTCTTCTCAGGTTATCTATCTATCTATCTATCTATCTATCTATCTATCTATCTATCTATCTATCTATCTATAAAACAGAACTTGTTTTTACTTTTAGTATGTGATGAAAATTTATCACAAAATTCTGTTTAGGCAATTAAGATATGATAAGACGGTCAATTGTAGCAGGCAAAAGTCAAATTCAAATAGAGTCTGGAAATAACCCTGAACCTTGTCTGATTTAGGAAATCAAAACTCCTACTAATATTCACTCAGCAATCTGTGGAGTAAAGAAATTCATGGTAAGTAGTGATATTTTTTTTAGTTAGTTTTTTTTTTTGTAGACACGCAGACACGCACTGTATTGTAAAGGAGCTGAGAACTGTGACTGCCTCTTAAAATGTTGGTTTCTTTAAAGTTTTGAGACATTTTTTCCAGAAGAAGACATGAATCTCATCCTCAGAGTTTGCACTTTGCTGGCATTCTAATAAGTGGCACCTCTGTGTTCTGGAAGCTATAATGAGGCACTTTGAGATGTGTTACTTCAGGTGAAACAAACTTTTTTTTCCTGTTTTCCTGAGCTCCTGACTTATAACCTGTCAGACTGATGATGTGGTGCAGCTCTTTTCCCCTCACTTTGCTCATTGACTTGTTTGACGGCATGATGAGTACCATGAGAAATGGGTGAAGGCAGCCAGTCTGGTGTCAGGCACAGATGCCAGTGTGAGGAGGCTCTCAGCGTGGCAGCGTCCACGTTTAGTGAGGCAGTTTGCTGTTTAATTACACGCTGTGGGAGTCACCTTCCTCAGACCTCTGAGTTCACATGGTTGGGCCAAGGGTACAGCGTACGAGCCGATGTGACCTAGATTTGAAAGGCGGGACTACACAACGCAGATGGACGCCCACACACACACATACACGCATGCACACACTCACACACACACACACACACAATCACACATAGTCACGAACACAGACAGCGATCATTCATTTCTTCAGTAGCAGCGAAAGGTTTCACTTCACAGTCAAGAGACAACCTCGTCCTCGGCCTCTCATGATCATGTCTTGCTCATTTATTATGGAGAATCTTCATCCACATTGTGAAAACAGCACTGTTCTGTTTTAACATTTTTCTCCACCCAGCATCCCAGTCACTCCATCTTTGTTCACGCTAATTCCCACTAATGATTAGTCAAGGATAAAGAAACGATGGGGCTTTTCACACGTTTCTAAAAAGTCGAAGGCTCTTACCCCAGAAAGATTAAAGACAGGCTCTTTTGTGCACTGTGGAGCAAAGCCCAATAAATCCTCATTGATGCCCTAGCCGTGTAATTATCACAGGACCCGAAGGCAGAGATCCAATCACTGCATGCTATTGACAATGTCGCCTGATACAAACAGGTATGTTAGATCAGGCCACCTGAGAGACCACTGTCGGGTTTATCAGTCTGACTTATCATTCCCCGATAGCTTTAAAACTTCATACCCCTCTTTCATCTGTCTCTGTAGAGTTTTGACATATCCAGCTTGGCCAATTAAAACATTTTCTCATTGTGGAACAGTAGAGTTTAGGTGCACACTGATCTCTGTCTGACGCTCAGAGAAAGACCACAGGGAAGTGGTTGATGTGTTGATCAGCTGAGAATATAAGAACAGTGGCAAATCTAACAAAAGTAACAGTGATAATAATTACACCGTCTATGACAGATGAAACATGTGAAAATATAATCTAGACAAAACTGTGTCCATGAAATGTCAGTTGTAATAAAGCTTTACGTCTACAGAGATACCGCCTGCCACTGATGCAAGCAACTTGTAACTCTGAATAAACAAGCATACATGCTGTTATTGTTTGAACGATGTCTTGTGACATTAATAATGCATTCTCCAAAAATAGATTAGCTTTGCTTTCACTATTGGCACACAGTATGCACAAAATAATCTCAGGGATTTTATCGTAATGCTACACATTATTCGTAAAAATCAGGGTTGAGGGGTTTGGAATGACAGCTTTCCACACAAATCCCAATTTGATGGAGTTTGCTGCTGTGAAAGAAGAGGGCAAGATATCATTTGAATGGCATGAAGAATTGAGGAGAGAGAGGCAGAGAGAGAGAGATATTCAATTCTCCCCTCCTCTGTGTGTAGTGTGTCTGCTCTGTATGCATTTCCGTGCCAGCAGTAGGACCAGTGTTTGTGTGCACACACTGATGATTTTGACAGCCAGGCTGTATCAGCAGAAACAAGGCCTATAAATTGCAATGGTTTCAGATGCATCGTGCAAGCATCGACTGCTAATGTATTGGCTGGGCCTCCATGGAATAGCACAAGAATAACCCAGACACACACAGACATGTCTACCATCGCAGACACTCGGGGACAGACACTGTAATACTACATGCACACATTGACACGTGCGTGTAGATGCACACACACATACAGACCCTTACACACATACACGAAGATATACACTCTTAGAGACAGACACAGATGTGCAGTGTGAGCACACACACACACACACACACACACACAAGCCTATAAATACACACACACAAGATCCATGCACATGCTTGCACACACACACATACTGTATGCACTCATACACAAATGCAACATACTTATCCATGTGAATACCGTGAATGAATCTTTACATCTTGCATGTAGACTGCTGTAAGTGGTCATTGTTTCTGCACATTTACTAATGCCCTTCTGACACTGCAGTATAGAGTTCCATTGGGGATATATTGGGGGTAATTAGGATACTATTGATATACACCGATCAGCCATACATTAAAACCATTCGGCGGTGGACAGGGGTCAGCATGGGCACTCTGACCGGTCTGCGGCTACTCAGCCCCATACGCAGCAAGCTGCGATGCACTGTGTGTTCTGACACCTTTCTATCATAGCCAGCAGTAACTTTTTCAGCAATTTGTGCTACAGTAGCTCTTCTGTGGGATCGGACCAGACGGGCTAGCCTTCGCTCCCCACACGTATCAATGAAACCCTGTCACCGGTTCACAGGTTGTCCATCCTTGGACCACTTTTGGTAGGTACTAACCACTGCACCGGGAACACCCCACAAGACCTGCCGTTTTGGAGATGCTCTGACCCAGTCATCTAGCCATCACAATTTGGCCCTTGTCAAAGTCTCTCAGATCCTTACGCTTGCCCATTTTTCCTGCTTCCAACACATCTACTTCAAGAACTGACTGTTCACTTGCTTCCCAATATATCCCACCCCTTGACAGGTGTCATTGTAATAATCAATGTTATT
>OOFE01015101.1:5897-18574 GCA_900323365.1 Monocentris japonica | reverse complement strand
ACTCTTTTCACCCCCCCCCCCACACACACACACACACACACACACACACACAGTCACTACAATAGGCAACTTGCACATATTTCCCACTTGCACCTTATTGCACACATCTCTTGTCTTGTTATATGTTTTGTCTTTTTTTTATAATTTATTATGTGAATTTGTTTTTTTAGATTTTATATTTTTGACTTGTTTCTTCTTATATTTTTGACTTGTTTTTCTTCTGTTAAATGTTGCACCATCAGACCAAGGCAAATTCCTTGTATGTGTAAACTTACTTGGCAATAAACCCCCATTCTGATTCTGATTCTGATTCTGATTCGGTTTTCACAGGAAGATTTTCACATGATCAAATACTGACAGAACAAATGAGTGTAGCTAATCATATCATAATACATGTCGGTTGTAATTGTTAACTGAGTTGAAAATTGCTTAAATTGCTCAGTCTATAGACCCAAACTGTCCCCACCTTATGTAATACACCTATAGGTGAGATTCAAAAGGTTTCCCATGCGCTTTTGAATAAAAAGGATTGTTACACAAGCTGAAATTTACCCTGGGCTTTTAAAGGTGTGTAACACTGGTACCTATGTGTGCAAAAGAGATAGAAACTGGAAACCGCCCACACACGCTCATGCACACGCACACTTTATTGCAGTTTTAAACGTGACAGCAACTTGTGTGATACCAGAAGATTATCTTTTAATGTTTTGCACATGAAAGAGTGTGGTCATATTTGAATTCCTAATAAGCATGAACATGAAAGACATAAACATGCGATGAGCACATTGATAGAGACACGTATTTACACATGCCTCCCGATAACCAAAATCCCTACACATATGCATGTTCACGGTGATGTCAGAGGGCAAGTGACTCTACTGCCCTTGAACCTCTTAAAACACATTATGCGACCAATATCTGTACCTGGGGTTTAAACCGATGCATGTACAGGAGCTAAACTGAGGCTTCCAACTCAGACCATTTTAGAGGATTGGGCGGGATTGATCATTTAGGATCAAATGTAGGCATTTCCACTTTCAGCTAGGGCTACTCTGTCTAAAAACCATGTTAGCAATCCACAGAGACAGCTACTTCCAAGGGAATTTAGATCCTACTGAAACGTTGCAGGATGTCAGATACACTCCAGGCATTGCAAACATATTAGATAGTGCCTCAGCCCATTCTCGTATTTCCAGTTCAACCTGATGCGTGGTGGCTGGATGGATAGGGGAGTGTGAGTGTGTTTCAGTGATGTTGCGTTGTATAGAAACTGAAGGGCAAAGTTAAGCAGCCAGATAAGCTATTGCTCTGTGTTTGGGAGATAAAGGTGTCGCTGGGTTTCTGGATGATTTGCTTCATGGCTTTCAACCCACCCTTTGTGTCAGACCAAGATGGAGCTAGGTTGACATTATTCAGAAAAGATTGTTTCTATAGAATTTTTTTTTTGTAAAATGTACAGCAGTTCTACTTGCAGTTTTAGTGGGAAACCAACCAGAATGTGGTAGCGCTCAGCATAAAGAATTAATCATGAATCGAACTGATATACCTTCATTGATCGCCAATGAGTTAATGAGATATACCAAGTATTTCTTTTGTTGGCAGTGGGCGTTTCCCTTGTGCATCTAATTGTCAGTCTCAGATTCTTATGCATCCAGTCACACGTGAGGCAGAGACAGCAGTCCTCATAAGTCACCAGGACCAATGAGTTTAGGCCAGACTGACCACCAGATCATCTGAATTGCTAGACTGATTTTCTGGACGATGTATTTGTTTTCTGTTGGGAAGGATTAGATGGCCAATTGACCTTCAAAACAAGGAAGTATTCAGTGAATGAGGGAGCCTTCAATCAAAAAAAGGGTAAGCAATGAGAACTGTTTATTTTATTTCAACACTAAAAGTATTTGTTTGCACCAAATTACTTGCACACAATGTATATAAGCTGGTTTCTAGATATGATGCGCTAAGGTTACAACAAGAGAGGAATAAGTTTACATTTTATTAAATGTTACATCTGGAATGCATTCATTGCTGCCCTCCTTCCTCAAACATCCTGTAATATCCTCTCACAACCACTCCTTTTCAAACAGTGAATACTCTCATGCTATCTCTCTTATCTCCCTCCCTTCTCACCTTCCTTTACTATCAGATGGAGCCTCTTTCTCTCCCCGCTTACTTCTTGCTCTGGCTCTTTTTTCATTTACTCCACTCATGCTTTCTCATGACGTTCCTACATGTACACTTGGGACTCAATTTTCATGTTGCCTCTCTTACAACATTCTTGTTTAGCCTGTTTTTAGACATAAGGGATTGGCAAGTCTTTTAGGAATTGTCAAAATTCTCAAACTATTTTGCTCCTCCAGCTGAATGGCGCAGTTCAGCTGTCGCTGGTGGAACGTGCTGATCTGCCTGTGCACTCCGTGCATCGTCCTGGCCCTGATTTTTATTTACACCACTCTAATGTTGTGTTTCAACATGGCGGGCCTGAGAGGGACCGATGGGCAGCTATGCAGGGCTGACATGACATTCTTCATTGCCTCAGGAACTTACAGAAATGAGGGCTTGGCCCCACTGCCTAAGACCTTCTGGAGCCTCCAACCGGACAAGGGTGCTATTTGGAACAAGCTGCAGCTGGCCATTGACCGATATTACAACCCCATCATGAATCCCAATAACAACAAGACGACGTATAAAAGAATTAACACCATTTATGAGTCCCAAGCGGGGGAAAGTTCCTCTGCAGTTGGAGACTTGGATGCCAGAATGAGCAATTTTGCCAAACTGCCACAGCCGATGCAGGAATTTGTGAGGTACATGCACAAGAGGGCATACCCCATCCTCATCCAGCCAAATATGGCATGTGGAGTTGGGGCAGAGGAAGAGAAGGAGCCCCCCCTGCTTCTCCTGGCCATCAAGACAATGGAGCTGAACTTTGAAAACCGGCAGGCCATCCGCCAGTCATGGGGCCAGGCAGGGTGGGTGGCAGGACAGAAGAGGAACAGTGGAGGAGGGGAAGGAGGCAAGGGAAGAAAAGGCGGAGGATACGTCCGCAGGGTGTTCCTGCTAGGCAAAAACAACCAGGAGCTGGGACTGGACATGTCTGAGTTACTACAGCTGGAGAGTAAGCATTATGGAGACATTCTCCAGTGGGACTTTGAAGACTCCTTCTTCAACCTCACCTTGAAAGATGTGCTCTTCTGGGGCTGGTTCTCACGCCACTGCAATCAGACACGCTTCGTCTTTAAGGGAGATGATGACATCTTTGTCAACACCCCAGCTATGATAGACTACCTACAGCATCAACTACAGAAGCCAAGAGCATATGAGGCCATGAAAGACTTCATGGTCGGAGATGTTATAGGTGCGGCCCTACCTAATAGAGCGAACATATCCAAGTACTTTGTCCCAGATTACTTTTACAGGGGTTTGTATCCTGCATACGCAGGTGGGGGAGGTGTGGTGTATTCGGGCCTGTTGACCAAACGTTTAAACCTCATGTCCAAAAGGGTTCACCTGTTCCCCATCGACGACGTTTATGTGGGGATGTGTATGATTAGATTGAAGGCCTACCCTGTGCACCACCCTGCTTTTCTGATGTTTGACTTCCCTAAAAAAGAAGAGGAGGAGCCATGTGCCTACCACACAATCTTAGTGGTCCACAAACGAAGCCCCTCCCAGGTTATTAAGTTGTGGGCGGGGCTAAACGAGACGCAGACCCAGTGTTGGAATGCCACTCTGAGGGACAACACACAAACTCGTAAGTTTATCCCAGTTAATCCATGACCAAATGTGTCAGTTGAAGATTTTTTAGATTTTTTTTAGAGCAGGAGAAATTGTCCTCTTTTATCTAATGGCTGCTCTCTTTTCTGTTGTGCCGGAGCTCAAACCAGGATGGGGTAGTGCAGAATGTGAACATCCCTCTCTGGGGGCTGACATGGATGATGACTCATGAAATCCTCTGTCAGGTCTATAATGCAGTCCCAGAGACAGCCCTCAAAATGCCCTGATATTCCCTGATGTCCCTTTCTGGAATACACCTTCCACAATTCCATGACCAAACCATTCTGAGGAGTGGGATTAATTTAATTTAAATCAAATTGCCTTTACTGTTTTAACTACAATGTGTTATGGTTTTATATTGATTTATTTTATATATATTTGCTATTTAAAGGGACATAATGTATGAGCAATATAGCTCTATTTGAAAGGGAAGATGACATGCAAAAATATTTTAGGGCTATTTCAGTTTCTAAGAAACTGGCAGCAACCTCCAGACAGCTGTTAGCAATGCTTGTGGAAGTCAAGAGGGGACCAGACCATGTCTCTTAAAAGGCAAATCTATCCAAAAATGCATTCATGCTTGCTTACCAATTTCTCGCAAGAAATTTTACCTGAAAAATCAAGGTAAACACTCTGTATTCTATTTGAACAAACATCTATAATGGTTGAGGTGTTAGGAAATGTGTCAGGGGGAAATAACTGAAGGGTAGAATTCCTGTAAATCTGGTTTTGGTGCCCGCAGCCATATGTTGCTGCATTTCCTCATCTCCATGTCATATGTGGCATCCCAGACAGTCCCGATGCCTACAAATTAAGAATTTGTGCCCATTCAAGTGAGTTCATTCCCTGGATATGAAGAGACACCCTATACCAACACACAACTTCCTCTATGTATTACATCCTTTAAGAAAGAGCCATGGACATGAGGATATTTTCTACAGTATATTTACCAAAAGAGAGAAAACTGTTTTTTTTTATCATAGGCTTTGCTGACATTGGAGTCCAATATCTGTTGTACAGATGACTCAAGAATTAAACCATTGTTAACAAGTTAATCATAACACAAGCAAACTCAGGGACTAAGTCAGGAATGTCAGCAAGTGATGAGGTACAAGGCAGTCAACATTACAAACTGTTAAGTACAATGTGATACCAGGTCAGTGGGAACTAGAGCAAAGCAGGGCTACAGCAAGTCCACAGGGTTTTCCTGTCTCAACCACATGGTTTACCCTGGCTTGTCCCATAGCAAATCCTCAAGGCTATCAGCAGGATTAATTTGAAAATCGAAAGGCTTCTAACAATAAACTCTTTGACAGCTTCTGTAGCCTCAGAGGTGGGCATGGTTCAACCAGTTATAGCCGTATACTTCAGAGGACAAGTAATTTTGGGGGGATGTGTAATACCAACATCTCTATCACTGTTCTTAGGATCTTTCTAAATCAACCCTTTAAGACCAAACGAGAATTTTTTTTTTTTCCCTGGCTGGCAATTGTGATTTAATTGTGATTGTGTGATGCTATTCTCAATTCAAAATGTATTCTGTCCATTGGAATGTGATGACTGTTACATAAAGGTTTCCCTGCAAAATTGTACTTTTGTTATGTACCTGCAAGAAAGAGACAATATTTGATTGTATTCATACATGATGTCTGGTTACATAAGAAATGTGTGGTAATATATTAGATGTCCACAGGAGATCAGATTTTGCAGTATGTGAACATGCCTATGTTTGTAATAAATCAACATGAAAATCATTGGATTCTCAATAAGTCTCATTATTGGACAGGATTTCTTGAGCATGAGTTATTTTGTTCCATTGCTCAAGTTCAAGAAGTCTGAGATTGCTAGTTTTTAAGCCCCCCAAAAAACACATCATCCTCAAGAATGGGCAAAACTCAGGGACAATGGGCCCGTTCACTCATGCAATGTTATGTCCCCAACTGGCTGCCATAAAATAGCTGCAGAGGGGAGCTGCTACATCAAAGTGAAAGCTGAGGACCATGATTGCAAATCAGCATCAAATCCATCAATGGTAACAGTGGTACAGAAGAGCACGCTGGCAAATGGTTTCCATAACTCCCGCTCTCTGATTGTCCGTGCCCCATATGCTCCCACTAGGAGATGATTCCTGTCCTTTCCTATTCGTCCTCATCTTCTTCCTCACTCTCCTCCTCGCTCTCGCTGTGGTGGTAGTTACAGCGGTTAGTGTTAACGAAGAGGTCGCTCTCATCATCCTCAGAGTCGCTCCCCTCTTCCTCGTCTTTTTCCCCCCTCTCTTCTCCCTTTTCCTGCGGTCTGTCTGTCTTCTCCTGCGTTGACGGCTCCTCTGTGAACCCGTCTGGCCTACAGAGAGCAAAGGAAATGTACGTTCCAATATGTTGATTAACATTGTACAAAATAGCACTGGTTAGGAGAGGCTTGTGTGGTGTGTCCTGTAGTATCAACTTTGAAAGGGTAACTTATGTTGGACCATTTGTGTTTAGAAATACTGGCCAAGATTATTGGCACCCTTGGATTTTATGCAGATAATGTACAATATCTTCTGAAGTCAAATTTCTGTCTTCTCATATTCATCTATTTACAACAGCACAAGAACAAAAAGACATGAAAAAAAAAAAACATTCAATGCACGGGAGAAAATAAATTTTCCACTTGTTGACGTATGATTATGTGACTTGTTGAATCTAGACTCCGCTAGCAGCTGGGTAATGTCACTTCACCGACGGTAACAGCCCAAGTTCAATATTAGAGAAAAAAAGTGAATTACCTTCTGTTGTCGAGTTGATATCAGGTTTTTGTCAGACAGCTTGTTTTGAGGTCAGACTGAGCCCGTGTCCCAAAGGAAAAAAGGCGTGTGGTGTGTTTACAGGCAACAGTTGAGTGAGATTAGTCTCTGATGTGACAGACAACATAATGTGATGCTCGCAGAAACGTTCGGAAGCAGTCATCATTGCCAAAGGCTATGCCACTAAGTATTAGAAAAGGTTGCCAATAATCATGGCCATAGCCACTTTTCAATTTTTAAGTTATAAAAGATTTTTTTTATATTTGTAATCTTATTGCTTGATCGTGTGCTGTTGTAAATCCATTAGATGAATGTGTGAAGACTGAAAGTTGTTTCAATTTCCAATTAATTCAGAATTGTACATATTGTACATGCAAGGGTGCCAATAATGTTGGCCAGAACTGTATGAGTGTGTGAGTTCCCACTCACCAGAGCTGTAGTTTTTGCAGGTGCTGAATGTGGTCTTTGTAGAGAATGAAGCTAATCTCTGCCTTCACCTTCTCTCCCTCCTCAATAGGGTCCACAATCACATAGTCGCCTTGTGGGTCAAAAAGCAGAGGCAATTTGAACACAATACATATTTTCAGCCAACACTGTTGACGATAGCGCCCAACCAATATATCAGCACACCATTATGGACCGATATTGGCCTGAGATATACCCATATCAGCATTTGCTCCAACGATAATGTATCAATAACATTATAACAAAGAAATTGGCACATTTACCACACATTTGACCTTTGAAAATAGAAAACAATGTTAAATTATATTTATCATGCCATGCTATCAAAATACAGTAAATGAAATTTTACTGCACCAAATAACTTTGTACAAATCAAAAAAGATAATTAGATAACTGCTTCATCTTCACCATTGAGTAGATTAACAGCAACCATGCTGGCACTACCTCACTTGCTCTAAACCAGTGACACACCATTCAACAGGGCGGGATGCTAGAACAGGTTTGTGCTGGTTCATCTGTAGCAACAATCATGGCTCTCTGCGTGGCTCACAGTTTTTAACAAGATCACATTCCAAAACTAACCTCTCTTGATCCAGATGTTCTTGCGGAACTTGGTGGGCATGCTCACCAGGAAGGTCTCACCCTGAGCGGTGACAGCCTCATGAAGGTTGTTGCCACGGCTACCGATAACCTACAGGTGCACAGGTTTAAGATGGAGAAACAAGGCAGATAAATCATATTGTCTTGTTTTCTTTAGTGTGCTTCTTCAGTGGTTGGTTGTACAGCAGCCATTTGTTTTTTACAGCAGAGTCCTAAGATCACTAACCTTCACAATCTGCTGGTTTTCTGTTGGTGTGACGAAGTCTCCAAGAACCTCCTTGACAACATGTTTGCGTTTGGTGGCCTGTGACATTGTAGAGGTTTGGCTTCAGTTTCCTTCGCCAGCTGAGAATAAAAGAGTGCTGGGATAATAATAGTCTGACAGTAGACAGCAGTTCCTATTTGCTCCTATTCATTGTGTGTGTTAGAGTTGACAGCAAGTACTGCAATTCATAAACATTGGAGAATTAACTAATGTTACCTAAAATGAAAAAGTAATCAGCAAAGCAACAGGCTCACGAAGTCATCCAACATGAATAGCCAAACGTGACAGCTGAGATTTATACTAATACATAAATTGTCCCAGCTAGCAACTTTCTACAATCTTTTACCTTATACATTTAAGTTATATTATATGATCTGTCACAGTAGGCTAGTGACTGGCCAGATCACCACAATTCACGTTCCCTCCTCTTACTTTGCTCAGTTAGCCAACGTTAGCTGTTGTGTTAACGTTAATGGGTAGCAAACAGGTTAGCTGCTACTCCTCGTCTAGCTAGCTAACGTTAGCTTACACCGTAGCACCACACCTGGCCACTTCAGCAAGTTACATAACTACCTTAAAGACAGAAGCGGGTTAATGTGTCTGTTTGATGCAGGAAAAAGCCTCTGGGGAGTTTGACGGACAACTGTAAATTAGCTCAGAAAAAGACACGTTTAGATATTTTTTTCCGCAAGCGAAAACCTCGTGCACGCTTTCTGTAACAGCGTCAATCCAACTTAAGCAGAAGTATAATTTCCGGTCTGAAATTGTCCGGACCTTTTCAAAATAAAGGCCACTGCATTTAAACTGTTTTCCTCATGTTGCTTATATTTAACGCCTTAGGCCTTTAGTCCCATGCTGCGAGGGCATACAGGGCACTAGAATTCAACTTGCACAGCCGCAATGTGTAAATAAATCACCCGAATATTTATTGGTCTTTAGACTTTCATATTCCTAATCTCACAAGTCAGATTTTAATATTATTTAAATTTGATTCAATTATTAAATCCAGGATTTGACTCTGTGTATATCATATTCCTAATTACTACTATATGAAAAAATAAATAAAAAAGTTAAAAAAAAAAGTAGACTGAAAGTAAAAGTTAATTTAAGCACAAAAGGTAGCACAATATCTATCTATCCCTGAGTAATTTGGTATAATTTTGTTATTCTGTACACCCCAGTATGCTTATTTTTTGTTTATTTATTATTATTTATTTATTATTTTTTTTTATTTTAGTTTCGTTTTTTTTTTAAGGAAAAAATTGGAGCACTACATCTGTATGGATTTGGGGCCAAGTTCTGCAATATAATCACAATCTTTTATAAAGACACTAACAGCTCAGTGTCTCACTGTCACATCATGCAGGTTTGAAATCAGAAGGGGGGTGAAACAAGGCTGCAATATTCCTCTCTCACTATTTCTCATAATGTGTGAATTATTGGCAATTCTAATTAAAATTCAGTTGTGGCCAAGCTAAATGCTTTTAAATAGCAAAGTGAAATCAGCCAGCTTGCTGACGATAGTACTATCTTGTTAAGGAATCTGGAGCAGGTCCCCAAAGTGCTGGAAATCATCAGTCTCTTCTCTAAGCATCAGGATTAAAGCTTAACCTCAGGAAATGCGAGCTAAAGCTAGGATTGTGTCCTTTCAGAGGCATATAATATCCCAATCAACTCTACTGTTACCCCAGTGTTCATGTAATGAATAAACATGATTATGAGATGTTTTTGATACTTTGCAATGTAACAAATGAAAACGTGAAACAAGTGATGCCTTTTTTTCTAGGCTTCATAGACAAACCTAATCAAAGGGCCTTGTCCTCTTCATATCTCATTAATAGTGCCCATAATACATTTATCCCACCCAACCCATACAGACACATCAATATCCCAATTAAACCTACTGTTACCTTGGCAAGATATTAAAATGAATGAAAACTGTCTGGAACAAGGTAGATGACTGTATACCCAGGCTTGATGCATGGATGCAGAGAGATCTCTTTATTTTTGGAGGAATTTAGTTGAGTGTCTGGCCATCAAAATTCAACCAATTTTGATTTTATATGGAGAAGAAGAGCACACTCTGTTAAAAGAGCAGAATTGGTTAGAGAATACAAACATGGTGGCTTACAAGCTATTGATTTTGAGTGCTTCAATGCAATTTTGAAGATCAATCGGTTGAGGTTGTTTATGGGGAACAGTGATAACTTTTGGTTGTGCATTCCCATGGGTTTGTTCAAAAAGTTAGGAGGTGCCGGATTTCTCTTAAATTGTGATTTCTTAATTTAAAAACTACCCATTAAACTATCTTCTTTTCATCAATAGGTTATTTTATGCTGTAAACTTATGCACAAGCATAATTTTACACCGCATAGAACGCCCATATGAAAAAATAGATATGTTCAATCTAGGAATAAGTCATGCATGGCCAGAGAAAAACATTTGGCCAGGCTCATCTGATGGATGAAAGGGGACAACACATGAGAAGTTTTGTTGGAAATACAGGCTAGTTCAAAGGTTCAAAATATAATAACTGAACAGTAAAGTAACCATTTCAGTGATTTTCTGAACCCAATGTATATTAAGAGAACCTCCATCTCCTCAGATATATTCAAAGTCAGCTGTCAAGAAATGGTGAAATAATCATATCAGTTATTAATTATCAATTGTTTACTCACCAGTCAAAATGTGAGAAAGCCAGTCCCCTGGTCCTTGAACTGAACTACTGCATAACCATTTCATTTCACTGAAATAAATAAAGAGGAAAAAATAAGAAAAAAAACCCTATTGACTTTGATTGACCTTGTGGAAGACCCCTACAAAGCTTTATCACCACTTTCTTCTTTATTAAATTTATTTGTATTATTTATTTATTGATTTTTGTGTACTTATTTATTTACGCCCTATATTTTACACCAAATGATCTATTATGTACTATGCCAAAATGTTTGTATAATTACACAAATACGTTTTTTTTCCCCCAGCAGCTCATGTCCTGTTGCATTATGGGATTATGAGTTTTCCTTACCTTGATCTGAGCAGCTTTCAAGATCATTAGCATTTGAAAAACAATTTTTTTCTCACATGAACTACAATAATTTCAGACCAGAACACAGATAAAATAACTGTTTCATTCTAAATGTCAGTTGTGATGTTTTCAGCTATTTTGGTCCATGAAATGAGTTCAATATTTATCAACGGTGTCAATGTGATGCCAATGTATGTTTATAAAGAAGATGTTTTTTTCCCCCACTTCACATCATTTCATATAGAAATAATAGTTAGAGATTTGATGTTTCTTGTCATTTATGAAGACGTTCAATATGTATAGGAGACAATACAATGTTACATATATTTGCATTTTGAACTGGTAAAATTTCATTCTGTTTCATTCGCCTAGTTATTATCACAACCCTCCACTTTAACTCCCTGGTGTATGCAGGGTGCACTCAACGAAGGGAATAACAGTAAATAAAAGACAGGATTCCACACTTTTTTATTCAACCTTCATTCATTTCTCACTGCATTACAACAGTTACTGCAAATCAGAAAATCCATTTTATCCAACCCAGAAAAACCCTGCAGAACTGAGTGAACCAGTAGACAATTTTTGTTGCCCTTCACAAACTATGGGAAATTGCATTATGTAGTAATGCAAAGACCAATAAAATAAGCAACTCTAGCAAAAGAAATTCTATGTGGAGCAATACCGAACATCAGGAAAACACACAAGACAGAAGCCTAAGTACAATTAGTGCATCACCTTTACCAAACACAAGCTCAGCTACTGTAGAGATGGATAAGTTAAAACACAACACTGTCTAAAACACAGCAATTACTGTTGCCTGAAGAAATAACAGAATTAAATAAAAACACACACAAAAAATATTATTAAGATCACAATAAAACTTCAGTAATACTGCCAAACTAGCTTTTTGGTAAAAGTGAAATGAGGCGCGAGGTACGAAGGTGGAATACTGCTAGCCTGGTTTGAATGACGAGTAACATCAGCAGGACTTAGTGTGCGTCTGACCCCTATCTTCATGCACTCTGGATCAAATGTGTGTGTGAGTGATGTAACGGTGGGGTCAGTTGGTTGTGGTGTATAAATATATGTTTGTGCGCGTTTGTGGTTTAGTTGACCACGGCGGATGAGCACATCTTGTTGATCCCACACAGATTGGACCCCTTGTATAGGTAGTAGTAACCCTGTATGAGAGAGAGACAGAGAGAGAGTAGGATTTCTGGATAAAAAAAAACAAAAAAAAAAACACAATTGTTCTGGAAAACATGCAATCATAGTTAATAAGTACTCTTACCTGCTCCCCATAATCCTCTCCCCAGCTATTTTTGATGGCCCAGAATGGAATACCTTTACCTGGAAACACAGGAACATCCATATCGTGGGAACGTGACTCACACTAGGCAGTGGTGCCATGTTAACATCACATCAATTCAGGCAAAAACATTTACCCACAACCATGAAACATCAGACGAGCGGTCTACAGTAAAGTACTTGAGTGCCTGGACAGTTTATGCTGATAGCTTTGTTATTCAGGGAGCTTGACGGCTAGCGGGGAAAATTAATGTTTGTATTTGTTGGTTTTAATTAGGAATTATTTTAATTATGAAAAACACTCAAAAAGTAAAAATCTCTAATTTCTAGTGTCTAGTTGAAGTGTGGGGTCTTACGTTCTCCGTATCCCACCAGTAGCACAGCGTGGTCGATCATCCAGGGGTTACAGAAGATCTTCAAGGGGTGAGACACGCCCTTCCTGTAGAACT
>OOFE01015099.1:2705-17108 GCA_900323365.1 Monocentris japonica | reverse complement strand
TCCAAACCTGTGATTTGAATAGACTTGCATGGCAACGAGAGTGTCGCCATCTAGTGTAAATTAATGGAAACTGTTACTTCCCATTAATTTGAGACATGACCCGCCTCTACTTTCAGTAATTAAAGTGTATGATCTGAAACATTAAAAAAACACACAAAGTGATTACAAATTTACATTGGTCTACACCTCTTGTGTCATTTTGTCTTCATAGTTGTAGACCTTACATTCAGAAGTTTGTCAGCAATCAACACTTGATATTGTCAACTTTATCAACAATGAGTCCTTTGTACTTTGTAACTATCAAAATTGTACATATACTGTATTATTGTGATATATGGTTATGACAACAAAGGATGGTGTTGCTTATGATTCAATGCAGTTGTTGTTACCTAAACTAGGTCTGGTAAGTGGTGGCATAATGTATTGCATCATAAATGTCACCTGTAATATTTTCACACATCATCAAAACCAATCCCTCTTATAAAACACCACTCTCCATAAGCAATATACTGTAATCTTGCTGATCAGTTTAACAATTAGTTTAATAATACAATCTGTAGGCTATTATCTAAAAAATCTGTTTGGTCTTCTTAGATTGTATCATTTCATAGCTAATGAAAGCATGTGTATCTGAATTTATTTACTGCATACAATAACCACAGTTATACCAAAAACATTCAATTCACCTTTCACGTACTTGGCAAGGACAAGATTTTCCTCTGAACAGTTTAGTACTGTACATGATGAATTTGAACTTTGCATGCATTTAACTTCCTGTGTGAGCTGTCATGCATGACTCCTGTCACACAATAGTTTAATAGAGAAGGCAAGGTCCACTGTATAAGCTAACAATGTAATACTGGCAATCACCGTTTCCATGACAACCAGCTCTGCACCATCATTAGTGAAGTTTGGTCCAAGGTTCCCAAGCTGCAGCACCTTGGTAAAACAAATCACTGTGGCAACCACATAGAGCAATACTCCAAACAGACTGAAGCCAGCCAAAAGTCTGTCAAAGGGTAGGAGACATCGCCCGGCACAGTCACCTAGTATTACTACTACTGTGCACAGGGACATGAGGAGACAGATACTGTAGGACACCCCTGACACCCAGAGTTGCCAAGCCTGCACTCCACTGGGTTGTCCTCCATTTCCTGCTGTTGAGAAAGACTGGACTGCCTCTGCAACCAGAGGTATCATTTGACAGCCTCCCCAGAACTGGAGTATCTTGAGGAGGCCAGGCATGCTGGCCATGTAGCCCCTCTGCTCTTGGGCCTGGGTGCGGATCACGTAGGACTCAGAAGTGTAGGCCAGAAAGGTGAGGCTGGAGGCCACTGCAGCAGCCACAGGGCGCGACGAGACCTGGTTATGATCCATGACAATCCAAGGGAAAACCACAGAAGCACTGAGACACATCAGTGCACCTAATACTGCCACTGTCACAATCAGGTTCTTCCAGGATATGGGGATGAGGCTGTGGAACTGGATGAGGCTGAGAATATGGATGAGGAGGGTAAGGCTGAAGAAAAAGCACCAGGTGAACATGCAGGAGATCCTGAAGGTGGGGAGGTGGTGCAGGTGGTCCAGGGAGGCCGCTAGGCTAAAGGTGACACAACCAGATATGAGAGCCCATGTCCGTACCAGAAAAAGGGGACTGGCAAAGTCTTTAGCCTCTAGTACAATCACAGGCATGGTCACAATATTGAATGTGACCTAATACCCAGGAGAGAGGATTTGTCTACGTGTGTCACCTAACAACTGTCTCAGTTCCTCTAATGCATCAAACAAAAAGAAAAATCCAGTGGTTCAAAAGCTTTACCATCCAACTGCAATAACGTCCCTCAAATGTTGAGTTTTGGAGAACAGTTCAGGCAACGCTCCAGGTAAAGAGTCCCCTAAAACAAATGCCTAAAAACACCCAAAAAGATAGAATCATCTGATCCCTGCTTTCGCAAAATTAAAAAAGAATCACATACTAACTCACTTATCCACCGTTTGTAGCACCATCTCTGTCAAAACAGGTCTCGCCTACTTCCTTTTTGAGGTTGCAGCAGTGCACTTTCAGTCTCACTATGGCAGTGCAGGTGACCACAATAAAAAGCCTTTGCAAACAAAGCTATCTTCCTCCCACCCTTGATTCTCATGAAATCCTGTTCCCTTTTTCTGAGGTACCAGAGATAGACTAATATGGTAACAAGTTCCTGTTGATGGACAGCCATTACTCTTTTTTCCTACTCCTTCCCACCGCCCACCCACCTATTCTTGATCTCTTTGACCTTGCTGATGGAGGCATAAGATATGGACACAGGGAGTTCCCTGAATAGTTGTTTACATGGTATTTGAAGCTGTCTGTGAAGCATTTCTATGAGGGCAAGATCTATTGACAAGATGACTGCTGTAGATCATCTGATTGAAGTATAGTTCAGAAGAGCTGGATGTGGAGCATGGATCTGCTCTCTCCTCAGGGGAGACAAATCTGATATTGTGAAGAACATCTCGCCTCCCTTTTCAATTGACAACACTTGGAAATGTGTTTGAAATGTTTGCATGGAAATGACTATGTATGTATCTGTATGTCTGTGTAGTTGCCAACAGCAAGCTGAAAATCTTCTGTTGTTCATTGTCTAACTGTGTTAATGCACACGCCTATGTTTGTGTGTGTGTGTGTATGCATGTGTGCGTGTGCGTGCATGTGCCAGCAGAAAAGGTTTTATGTGTAGGCTCAGTGTGTATGTTTATGTTTGTGTGTATGCATGTTGTCAGAGTGCATAGGCATGTATGTTCTGTATGCGTATGTGCGTGTTTACACAAGCACAAAGAGACCTCTGAAGATCCCACACAATCACTTTGCCTCTGTGTATCGCCTCACCTGCTCTCTGTGTTATATTTAGACGCTGGATACATCAATTCCCTGGTGTCACACAGCTCAAGTTCAAAAACTCCTGTTCTGACAGAAGAGAAAAGACACACACCACATAGACAGATGATAGCTGATAAACAATGGTAACCTGCCAATGCAGAAATAAGATTGCGATGAGTGTATGGGGGTTAAGCATTCATTTCTTGTCAAATGGTCAACGAAAGTTAAATTCTAGCCTAATCAATTCAACAGTGATAGGGTTCAGTTTTTATTCATTTGATATGAAATATGAAGATTTCCACAATAAGTAGTAGAGATAATGCAATTTTTCTGGAGCTGTTTTCACTTATGACTTTGATTTGACCTGTTATTATTTCTCAAAAATGATTTCAACAGTAAATTATTGCAACCTGAGAGACTCCTGGGTTTCTGACTCACAAGAGTAAAGACTTGCTCACTGATGCCAGGGACTGTTCATGTGATGATGCTGTCATGACCTCACATACTTCTAGTAACTTCTGCATGATGGAAAACAGTACCTCTCTGTGGTGGAAAAGTACATTACAACTTTTCTGTCGGGGCTAGAGTGTTGTAGAGTAGATGTAAGTAAGTAGTGTGTGAGCAACAGCAAAAGGTGATCTCTTAAAACATTCTAAGCAAGAATGCAGTGCAGCGTAAACTCACCCACCTTTATAGTCTGGCAGAAGTCTTATATACATACTACATAGCATCAAATGGATTTTATATAAACATTTGTTATATAAGGGCGTATTTTAAGGTGGGGAAAGCAAAAATCTGACATTTTTCTGAAAATATAAATATTTTCTTAGTTTTAATTGGAGGTTGCTTGCTTTATGATGACCACTGACTGGAAGTCATAATTTACTCACCTTTTTATTTACCACTACATCACTGATTATGAACAAAGCATGTGTACAAGCCTTTTTATGGCATTTGAGCTATTAGTTAAAAGTTATTAAGTTAAACTCACTGGGGATCAAACAATGCAGCCCTATAATGGCAAAGACTACTAATAATGAAGTCAAGGCAGATAGAGAAATAAGCATTCACAGCCACAGACACCCACAGCATCACAGTGCCGCCTGATACACAAAGAACGGACAGGAAAGTAACTAAAACTTTGTTTTCTTTCTTGACCAAAAATGTAGGATTACATTTACTTTGGTAGATAAGCACTAAATGCCATACCTAATATATTGTTTTTACTTTTATTTAACTATATAGTTCCAGAGAGATTAAACCTGGCAAAGAAAGCAGCATCATGATGTTGCAGTTAGACAACATGCAACAATATACAGAACTGTGCAAAAGTCTTAGGCACCCTAGATGTTTGTTTTTTTTTTTTTACATAAATTTGGTCTTGGATGTTTATTTTTTCTGTATTAGTGTTTTACATTACTGCTCTTTATAGTATTTTTTGGGATATTTAGAATTTTTTCATTTCATTATTTTTGAAAGCATCTTTGCTTTTACAGAATGTTTTTACATGTGCCTAAGACTTTTGCACAATACTGTATATGAGATTAAATTACATTATAGGTAAGTGCAAAGTCCAAACCATAGATAACTCCTTATTGAGCTTGCATCATGATCCTCCATAATCATTTTAAACACACCAAGCAGACAACACACCAACAGACAAGCTCTTTCAGTTCCAAGAAGAGGAGGCAGAGGACACAAAGCCCTTTGTCTAATTCAGTTCAGACAAGTAGCAAAAACATTTCCTGTAATTTCCACCTAGTGTTCATGACATATAACAGCACAAATATAAAGGAAGCAGACCCAAAATGGCCTAATGGATAAAGGTGTACTATTGAAAAAGTATTTAACTGGAAAGGGCAGGACAATTGGCCTGAAGATCCAAGGTACAATGATGCGTGAAGCTTTACAGTAATTTATTATCTAAGGCAGCAGTTATATGATTTATGAACTTCATAAGTCTGATTTGTAAGGTGGTGGGGTTGATAGCTTCAGAACTATCAGTGTAGCTACCACCTACTGTAACACCAATTACAATTAAATCAATATTTCAAATAGATGAGTTTAACAAGATAGAGACACAGAGTGAAACATCTCAGACAAGCAAAAATGAACACTGACCAAACTTGTGATATTTAAGTTTCTGAGGTGTGGGAACAGGGCAGGGAGAGTTTATTTTATGGAGTATCATTCATACAGTAAAAGAAAGAAAAGTAGATTCCAGTCTGCTAATTCTGCTGGAAGTTTACGGCTGCATTCAAACCAACATGAAGCAAATTTATTGAGAACAGTTTTCGCTTCGTATATTGAGATTGTTCCCCATTTTTTCACCAGGGTTCATTATTTCACACATTGTGCAATATCTTAAAGATTGCTTTATAATGTTTTTATTTGGGTTACATCCACTAGCTTGCAGAGTCGACACAGAGCAGAGTTCCATAAAGTGACAGGTGGTCAGCCACCAGGTCAATATCAGGACATTCTCTGGAAGCAGGTTTCAGGCTAAGAATATTTTCAATTTTAGCTTGCTTGTTCTCATCAGCTTTGCAGAACTTAATCATGGGACCCACACCCTTTCTGACAGCTGTGAATTGCTGTTATTGATATTCATATTTTTGGTAGCAACAAATTTGCACAGCCACAGACAGTTTTGTCTTATCTTTGACAAAACAACGCTCTCTGAGTACAAGTTGTGTGTAGCTAGGGTGAGGTGTGAGGCGCTGGTGCGAATGAGTCTGGCTCTGTGCTTCTTACTTCTTTAAAATAAATATTCAATATTCATTGTTAAACACAGTTAAGAATTCACTCAGTCATCGCAATGTAAACTGCTCTGAGTAGTGTGATTAAAGAAAGCCAGATCCATGGGTTGTAGATTCCCTGTGCACAGCGGTGCTTCTCTCACATGGAGGCTAGAGCAGGAGTAATTATCCATACAATGATGACATTATTCTACTGCACACTGAAAGGTTTCAAACCTGTTCCATGGCTTTTTTTCTTTAGTATCTCCATATGTACAATGAACTACTCTCACTTCAGTAGTGCTTCTCTCAGGTGCTGGTTAGAGGAGGAGTAATTATCCATTGAATGACTATGATGGTATGTAGAGAAGGTGTATAGACAAACATGACAACAGCATTACAACAGCTGGACTCAACTAACAAGATTCAGACTAAGTGCCATTGTTGGGTCCTTTTTCGGATCCTGTTTTTCATGTCATTTATTATAATCAAAATGGTAAAACTGAACCCAGATGAGGATCAAATCTGGCCCAAATAGTAGTTGCAAGCAATTCTTGCCATTTGTTTGGGTGGGGGATCAAATGGGTAGGATTACTGCATAAGGAAAATTTAGATGGTCTCAGGTAATAAAAGTATCTCCAAATAAGTATTAGTGTTTGTTTTAGCATAGTATCAGATAAGTTGTTAACCACAGAAAAGTATACAAAATTTGCTTTAAAGTAGTCTTAACTTTCTGGCATTCATTCCATTGTGCTAACCTAACACTGTTATTTTGCCCACCATCTTAATGCTGTAATCCAAACCTTTTTCATAGTTTCATTCCTACATTTATATAATATTATAATGTTGAAATTGTTGTTTGTTGATGTTACATAAAATTCTTTGGCCACATTCTTAATTATATTATTTAGTTTTTTTGCTGTACCCTATTACTATATGAAGTTCACACCTCACACTCACACCAAAAGGTGTGAGGTGTGAACATCTATTAGACTGATAGGTCAAGATAAACACGACTCCACCTCCAACACATCAGTGCTAAAATAAGTCTGACAACAGAAGAGCAACAGACTCACAGTGTTCACAATGGAGGTAAGACACACGTGTTTTGTGTTGTACAGTGTTTCACATCAAATTCCCTTGTTCAAAATTGTTGGCTTAGCTTAATATCATCCATTTTGAGTTGAAGCTGTATATTTAAAGAATGCCTTGTAGAACTGATTTAATGTCCATGCCATTTTTCTTCCTGTTTGTTCATTCTTTCATGGAGATGGCAAGGCTGTGGCAGCTCATGCTTCTGGGCTGGGCATGGAGCCCTCTCTGTTTGCCATCAAGTGTAAAAAATGAAAGCTTCCTTGGTACCCCAGAACAGTGTGCAAGAGCTCCGTTTGTCCCCGGTTACAATCTGGGAGGAGAAGGCTTCGACATTGTCAAGATGGAGCGGAAAGGTGCCTACATAATCGACGTTAAGAAATGGAAACGTAAAGATGGCACTTGCACTCTGCACAACAATAAGCACCTGAATAGAGTGGAGAAGATTCCAGTTTCTGTGGTTGACTGGAGAATCCAGCACGAGTGCAACTTGCAGGTCTCTGGTACCATCTTTGACTCCAGCGAATCTCTCATCAGTGACTCCACATGGGCTGTGTCCAATAATTGGAAAATTGGCCTTGGGCTCCATGGAAGCAGTGCCAGGGTGGCCTTGGGAGGGTCCCACTCTAGAGAAGCTGTCTTTGCAAAGAAGCAGTCAAAAGCCGACCTATATTCCTTCCTTCGCCATTCTGCCTACTGTAAGTTCTACAGGTGAGTACAACCAGATCTATGCACAGATGCTCAATATACTGTGTACTAATGCTCTACCAAAGCAGCACAGTTAATTGATAGTGTGCTGATTGGTTGACCATCCGCAAATCAAGATATACTACCCACTTATTTGTAGTAGATGTTGTTTTCCTTAAAAAAAATGAACATAAACATTTGAATCAAATGACATTGTGATGGACTGTAACCTACTTATGAGCTCGCTGTGTTTTACAGGTACAGAATGAGAGACAAGCCTCCACTTGCTGATGAGTTTCTTCAGTCCATCAATTCCCTCCCTTCAGTTTACTCCAAGCCAATGTATCGCAGTCTGATCAACACGTATGGCACACATTACATCAAGAGAGTGGATCTGGGAGGGGAGATGAGCGCAATCACTTCCATCAGGACATGCAAGGTAACTATGAATGGACTGACACAGACAGACGTCAAGGATTGTTTGGAAGTTGAGGCCTCAATTCCCGTGAAGAAAGTCAGGGTGGACATTATGTTCGAACACTGTCAGAAACAGAGGGAGAAGATGGGTACTGGCCAGAGTTTCAGCAGCATGTTCAATGAGCGTATCACACAGGTCATCGGTGGAAATATGAATGGAGCTGATCTCTTCCAAGTGAAACCGAACCCTGACTGGGTGAACTCACTGAAGGAAATACCTGGTGTGGTCCGCTACAGTATAAAACCCCTGCACACCATACTGAACACATCTCATCCTGCCCGTGCCGGATTGAAGAAAGCAGTAGAGAGCTATATTATGGAGAATTCTCTAAAACAAAAATGCTCAGAAGGATGTTCGATTGGACACAGATCCAGCGCAAGAGACCGTTGTGCTTGTGTCTGCAACACTAATCGGTATATCAGTTCTAACTGCTGTCCTTCTGGGAAACGTATTGCAACATTAAAGGTCTTCAACCTCTATGCAAAGGGGCTATACGGTGATGTCTGGGGCAAGACAGATGGTTCAGTGGTGGTCAAATACGATCAGCAGAGACACCAAACTGCTGTTATAGATGACAATGATAATCCTAAATGGCAAGAGGTTTTTGAATTTGGATCAATCACCATTCGCAAAGCAATGAAACTCACGTTTGAGGTTTATGACGCCGACAATAACTGGAACAGTGATCTCCTTGGCAATTGCTCATTTTATCTGCATAGCGGGGATGTGAGAAACACCTGCCTGTTTAAATACGGTACCTTCTTCTTCTCCTACAAAGTGAAGTGTGCACCAAGCCTTGGTGGTCCGCAATGTGAAGATTACATCCCTTCACCCATGAGTTCTTCTCTGACCAAGGTCTTCGACTCCAGAAACGGAGTCCCGTATGGGGCTAAGTCAAACAATCAATCAGGTTTCCACCTGCCGGATGCTGACTCGAGATGGAATGATGAATGATAAAGATATAATATCCCTTGGTTATGATTAATATTTTGCCAGCAGTAAATTGAATCTGTTTTGCCATTTCCAATGTCACTTTTCATTTTCCTTTGCTTGACTTCCATATGCAAAAATGATTTTTCAATATAATCACAAATATGTGTTTGTAGGAAACTTCAGTTTGATGAATCAATTTTTATGCTTCTTTTATGCTTTTATGCTTTTTATGCTTTTATGCTTCTTTCCTTCCAAATGTTGCAAACTGCGCCAGTAGGCAGTAAAGCATCAACAAAGACAACACAGCTGTCAGTCTGTTTTTATATGAAAAGCATTGTATAAATTTGTGATTCACATGTAATACTCAAATGCATACTCACACATGCACAAGAATGCACAGTTTGGCCAAACCGGTGAGCAGAGAGAGTGCTCAGGAGGTTGAGTAGGCATTTTCACAATGCTCAAATGATTGGCAAGTAATATGTCATTATTTTCGATATTTATTATCTCATGTGGTCAAAATTGCAGGACAGGACTCAGGGATCAAGGGCCAGTTCCTTAATCTGGTGAGGTTGGCAAGACTGTGAGATGCTTCATAAACAACATGAGGAAATAACTTTTCACATTCTAGGTATAGGGGCAGCAGAGTTCCTGAGTTTACCCCTTATGGAGTGTCGGTGTAGAGGGGAGTGATATTAGCCTACTGAGTCACAAAAACAGTAGCTGTGGCAAAGGACTGCACAGAACGTTCTTATATCAAACTTGAACTCATGGTTTCTTCATTATTCAACAAGGAAGCACAGCACCGTAGAGTGAGGTGTAATTGTAATTTTTTTGTAATTTTAAATGGCCAGTCCCTTAATCACAAGGTGTAGGATGCAGCTGACCATGGATGGTTACCTGGGGACAAATAAATAAATAAATAAATAAATACATTTATTTATCCCCCCACCAATGATTAAGGTTAGGATTGGAGGCATTGAAACAGCAGTAAGGTGTTATGTCACTAGGAGCTCCTCATGAACACAAAACCATGATGACATTGCTGTAACTAAGGGAACTGCAACTGAGAACTGAGGTCACTACATAAAATGAGGTAGGGAGGGAGGAACTGCAACCCTAAACAAAGGAAGAAGAATTAATTTGATTCAAAGAGAGAAGGGAGACAGAGAGGAGTGACTGGCAAAGTAAAAACAAACAAACAAACAAAGAAAAAGAAAAAAAGAAGAAAAGCCAAGAGAAAAAGCAGCAGAGAGTGAATAATATATGTGGGCCCTGGTCCAGATGCTGGTGCCAGCGGCTGCCACTATCTCATCTCTCTAGACATTTAACAGTGATTCACATCAAATCACCCCAGACTCCTGCTGCTAATTTGAAAGCCGAAGCCTGGCGATTGCCTTCTCTCCTCAAAACTAATGATATCATCTGTATGTTGATAAATTGTGCACTTCAGTAATCTGTTGTATCATTATTGACCAATGTAATGAGCTAATTCTTTGAAAGGCAGTGTGTGTGTGTGTGTGTGTGTAAGTGTGTGTGTGTGCATGTCAGACTGGTCATCAAAGCTTTGTCACAGTATACAGTAGTAGCATGAATCAGACTTGCTCACACAGTGTTGTCCTTTGGTTGACAGAAACATAAAAAACACTGTTGAAAGGGTGAAGCTGTACAGGGCCATGGGGGGTATTAAGTGTAAACATACCATATGAACACATACCAGTGTGTGGACAGAAGACCAAAACGGAGAGATAAATAATACCGGCGCACCTTCCGTCCGTACCCCCCACCCCTATTTTTTTTTCTTTCTGCTCGCTCACGTCACTTTTCTGAAAAATTTCTGAAAATTTATTAAACAGTTAATTAAATTTTTATGGCTTTAACAGAACATAACAATATACATTGGAGGTGATAAGATTACCCAGCCCTCCCTTGGCAGCCCTGCTCTCACCCCTCCCACCACCACCACCACATCCCTATCTCACGCAGACATTTAAAGCATTTTAGTAAAAGTCAAAGCTAAGAAGATGCACATCAATTACATGACTTGGTCTACATAAAGTACATCACTTTATGAGAAATTGTTTGACAAATGAGGTACTGTTCCTTCACATTTCAGTAGCTCTAGGCTTAGCTCTAATGATCATGGCTGAGGAGAGATCAAGATATAAGATGTCTAGAAAGCAGTCTAGCCAGTGTTTCAGTGAGTATGGGGTGGCAACCAACAATGAATCATTTTATTTTTTTGGGCTGCAGTTAGCATGTAAGCTGCGGTTTACAAACCCTCTCAGTGATTTTGAATAGAGTCATCAGTTGGAAGATTCTTCTGGCCAAAAGTTGTATATACTGTATGTCATGGCAGTCCCATGAAGTCTGCACGTAGGCTGCCTAGGGCCAGATGTATAAAACGTTGTGTATATATAAGAGTAGAAATCTGTGTAGACACGAAATAGGAAACGTGTACACAGTCTTTTCATCAGATTTATAAAACCCTGTATATGTGTGTTTTTTCTGATGAATCTCAATCATCCTGAAATTGTGCGCACATTCACCTTATGGCCATGCCCACAATTTACCATAAATGGACACTCCCAATTAGCCTGGTTTGGCCTTAGCTCTGGCTTTACAAACCAGGTAAAATATATTGAACGGCAGTAAATGAGTGGTGTGACTTCAAGAAGAGCATTACTGCGCACAACGCAAGTGTGTAGGCCACTGGAGGAAGAGTGGGGACCCCAGTGGAGGAGAGGGGACCCCAACACTTTCTCCGTGGTATGGCAGTTTAGCCACATGCAGATGCATCTGCCCAGATGGAACTTGATTTGTCGCCCAGTTTGGATTATTGTAAGGAATTAGGCTATGTAATCAATCTTGCAATAAAACAAACAACATTTACGCATCATCATGTAATCATCGTGAATGTTTTTTAAGCAATTGACTACATCCTAACACAATGCAGTGAAAGAAAAAAGCTCCAAATAGTCACCCAAATTCACACATTGACGTTATCCTTTTTATGCCAACTCATAATACTGCACTAATCGGACTCAAATGATAGTGTACTCATGATGTGAAGTATGTGTACAGATACACACATTATCACCCTGCCGTTCGATTTTTATAAATTCTGAATCCTGTGTGGAAAGTGCACACAGTTTTTGTGTGAATGCATCATTTATACATTTGTCGCATTAAGGCAGAATGTGCAGTAAGGATAGTTTTACTTGAATAATTAAAGGTGCTACGTGTAGCTTTTTTAACATTAATATATCATCCCAAATGAATTGTGATACTTTGGTATAACTACCGTGAAACAAATGAGACCACGATTGATGGCCTCTATCTCACGCCAGTGGTGTTGTTAATGCTAGTGTTTCTCAAAATTGAGACAATATTTCCCATAAACTGTGTTGCTTCCTGTCGCAAAGCGGATGTTGCTTATGAAAATGCTTGTGCTGTTTGTACTGAAAAACAGCAACCTCCCTTTGTGCAAAAGCAATCCAACAGATTTCCTGAGAAATCCGACCCAGTGGCACGCAATGCAAAATGCAGTGTAGAGGCCGGTAGAGGCTGCCAATCTTCTTGCCAATGGTTTGATTACTACTATACTAATGTCTCAAAATTAATGTGGTAATGATTTATTTATGTTAGAATGCTACACATGGCACCTTTAAGTAACTAACTAATTCTACATGAGTACATTTTATTTTTAGACAGTTGACAGTTACAGTACTGAGCACAAGGAGCTCTGGCATTTAGAGTAAAACCTTCATTCTAGACTTACCTAAACCTTTACCTGGAGCTGATAGTGAACCATCACAATATTTGCAAGAATCACAGAAAAACTGATTTTGAAAATCTGATAATGTTTTGGGGGAAAGATTTTGAAACAGCCACAAACTCTTCCCTAAAACACTGTGATGAGCTACTCTTGAGTAATTTCCCAGGAAGGTACTCCAACTGAAATATTGAAATATCTCAATACCACCTCAGAAGGAGAGAGACTTTCATTTCATGAAGTCAAAGGTGTAATAGTTTACATGTCTGAATATGGGTGTGGGTGCACGTGTGTGTGTAAAGGACATTTCTAGGACATATCATTATGACAATGAAAGTAAATGTCCTTTCACTTTCAGATGGAAAACAAAGCATGAAACAATGTGTTATTTGGAGAATAGTAGGGAGAGAAAACAAAAACATAGAAAGCAATTACATATCAAAACAGGGAATAATCCCAGTCACCAGTCTGGTCTGTGGCGCCACTTTTATTTATTTAATAGTTAAATCAGATCGTACAGTTTGGCTGACAATCGGATAACAATAAATAGTAGTGAATCAAGAAGAGCCTCATTTGGAATATAATGAAGTGTGTGTGTGTGTGTGTGTGTGTGCGCACTAGGGAAACCAGTGAAGTGGTTTGTTTAAGGTCATCATGTCGATTTACAAAAGAGCTTTGTTAGACAGTTTAGATGACTTATCAGCTCAACACCCCAAGCAGAGAGTAGATATGCACACGCACACACACACACACACACACACACACACTGGGTTCACCCAGCTGCAGGTGTGAGGTCAGCAGTCAGGCAGGTATAGCTCTATTTCCGTCTGACCAGGTGGAAGCAACACCAAAGGTCAACACACCGACTCGGGCCACTGGTCCTCTCTCATATCCTCATGTTATCTACCCAGGCATGGCCATTATGAGGCTAACCCGCCCTGGTTACCACACCTCAAAACATATGCTCCAATAAAAAAAATTATGATTCTCTACTAGACTGTCATGCACAATAAAAAAAAAGAAGCAGCCGTCACATCAAAGTATTGACACCCACTCCTGAATCCCCATTTCCCTTTGGCCTGGTATCAAAGAGTAACCCCTTCACCAGCACCCATTATTCAGACTCACCCCCTCTTCCACCCCTTCCAAAACAGAGTCATCTTAGTTCTTCAACTTGACAATCTCCTGCTGCCCTAGTTTATCCACACCCCATTCCTTTCTCGTTCCCTTGCCCCAGGAAGAAAGGAGACAGAGACAAGGGGATTTGCCTCACGGTAGGTTGCTGTTTTATGTGAAGCATATGAGAAAAGAGAAAAGAAAGGAGAGAGGTTTTTTGGTGAGGCTTGGCGAGGAGAGCCAGAAGCCCACTTGAGGAGCAACGGGTCTTAGAGCTGGATGGTTTGTTTGGAGAGGCCCTCTCCAGCCAAAAGAAGGATTAGCTGCACGCAGGTTCCCATGGAACCAAGGCGAGGTGCAGAGGGCTTTTAGAGGTTACCACACCCCTACATGAGTACACATGCATGCACGTGAATGCACGCACACACACACACACACAAGTAAGCACCTGTCTTCGGAATACACTCCCATGGGAATGTAACTTACGTGGGACTAGTGGAGGCTGGGCCATTCTGGTTTGCACACCCAAGTAGTACAAGTATTCTAATACCAGCAACGTTTTACTATGAAATATACTCAGTACATCTTATGACTGGGCTAAGATATGAAACTTCACAGATGAAAAGCAACATTTTCCTACTTTTTTAAAAGCTACAATATGCAATGTCTTTGACATTAAAATAACAATAAATAAATAGGATATATAATGTATATATCCTATTTA
>OOFE01015097.1:4794-20792 GCA_900323365.1 Monocentris japonica | reverse complement strand
AAATGTGCTGGCTGTATTCCATAGAGACAAGAGCTCTTCCACCCAATGTCAAAGGGGTAAGAGTGTGTGTTTGTTTGTGTATGTTATGCCACAGGGCCTCTGGATCTCATACAAACACACAGGCTGAGAGTCAATAAGTGACATAGCTTAGCGTCTCCTTCACTCACACACACAAAAACCTGTCTATTCCCAGTTTCTGGTCTTGTACCAACTACACACAGACACTCGTGTACAAAGGATACAGACGTGGCTCTTGAGGTCGTTGCGCAGGCCTTTTCTCACCAGGTCATAGGCCTCCTCCTTCTTCCCCAGACAGTTCAGGGTTAAGCCCTTCATCGCCAGGGTTTCTGGAGGGAGGCAGGGATGAGACAGGGACAGAGGAAGGGAGAAGAGAGTGCATAGTAGAGAATGAGGGGATACTTCACTGGCAATGTTAGGAGACCTTTACCATCCATCCATCCATCATCATCCATCATTCATTCATTCATTCCTTCCTTGCATGCATCTATCTGTCCAACCAAACATCCACACTTCTGTTCCTTACCTCCATGCTCTGCGAACTTGGGGTTGGACAGGATCTGTTTGCAGAACTTGAGTCCGTTTCTGTACTGTTTGTGTTCGTAACATCGCTGTTGAAGGAAGGAGGGAGAAATCACATTAGGGCAAAGACAGCAAGTGTGACATTTGAGAAAGACAGAGAGTGAGTGATAAACCCAACAGAGACTGCCTGGACTGCTGGCAGCCATAACAGCCTGGGAGGAAGGACAAGAAAGAGATGGCGTTGTGATAGACAGTCACAATCAGACCTGAGTCAAATTCTTGTTTTAACCTGCGTGGAGTACTAGATGGGTGGGGATTACTGCATCAGAACAATTCCGACAGTGTCAGGTAAGTTGTCAAGCGCAAAGGAGTGCTACAATAAGAAGAATCTCCCTGTGATTTTCTGAACTTTCTTGCAATTACTGCATTGTCCTAAGTGGCAGAATCCACCCATTTGGCATCCACGCAGCATAAAACAAACCAGTATCTGCATGTACCATCTGGCCATGGTCTTGTTTTTTTTAGGATACACACTCAGTCTATTTATGTGCATAAACCATATCTATAAGACACCTTGCCTGTACGAGACCATGACAGAGCACTCTTGATCTCATGGCTTTTCATATGCACCTTACTCAAAGTTCTGACTAGCTGCGATCATATTGTCTACCGTCTCCTCCAAGACTCTTCCTCCGATGGCTTGTCTCTACTGCTATGGGTCAAACTAGGCCACAGGCTGTCCAGCTCACAACCAGCATCTCCACTCGGCAGTATAAAACTTCTCATTTCATGGGCTAATCGACTGGGTGAAGAACAACAATGAAAAATATCTGTTATTAGTTTCATGGTTTACTAAATCTAGAGTTGAAATGAAATGTTAATTTCAAGTGTAAGAGATGTGCTTGTAATTTTCAAAAACTGAGCTTCCTTTGGCTAGCTGCCTGATCAATGAATCAGAATCAATCAGGAACATACACATCATATGATATTATGCCACAGCTATCCCCAACCTGGCTGAACAGAGATCAGAGCAACAGAGACAAAAGCGCTAGACAACTATGAAGAACTGGAAGAGGTAATAGCTGGAAGCAGGATCCCAAACATAGCTAGATTTGTATGTGACAGTACTGTACATATGTAGAGTAAATGCTCTAGGGCATAAGATTTTGGTGACTGTTATATTTAGGATTTTCACACTAACTGTACATTAGGCCTTTGAGACCTTAAGAAAGAACAACTATCAAAACCCCAGTATTTATGAGTTTTACAATTCTGGACATGAATTTGGTCTGGAGTGGGTTCATAGTGATGTGCTATCTTCAGTCACAATGGTACCACAACAATTATCAAACAATATAATGCATATCTGTAACTTTGTTCCACAGAGATCTGCATTGGGCCCAAATAAACACTATCAATCACATTAATTAAACTTCTGCCTCAGGGCCAGTTTAAACAGACTTTACTAAGACATCAAAAGAAAGCAGTACATACCCTTGCCAAAAAAAAAAAAACAAGTACCTAGAGTTATATTTAGGTGCACTGTTGCACAATCACCACCATTCTCTTGACTCTATTTAAGCTGATCACCGACTGCAAGGGAAGATATTGTGTGTCAAAGAGACAGATAGGCAAGAGGTTAACTGGCAGATGGCATTTTGTTGGCCTGCCGAGGATGTGAGCTGATGGCAATAAAAGATGACATCAACTTAACATAAGGATGCCAAGGTTGGTTATGAAATTACAAGTAAAATACTGTAGAACTAAACGGGGCACTAAGCCATTAGCTGATTTGGGACTAGAGGACACAAGAAACAGGCTCATCTCCTTTCAATCAGTGTTAGTTGTGCTGGCCTAATCTCTCATGCATTACGTAGCTGAACCTACTATATATATTATATAGGACAATGTGAACCAAAAGTGTGTGTACTAGTGCAAGTCAGTTGCATAAGTGTGAAAAGTCCATCTGTCCGAGGGAGCAGGAAGCTACTAGCTACAGATTTGGCCACACATCCAGCCACTGTACTCTTGTCAATGGCACAGCCTTGTCACTCTGTACTAGTGTTGTATGATATACTGGTACTGAAAAAGTACTGTGGTACTAGTGTTTTGAAAAACGTTATTTTGGCTTCAAAATGGACTAAAAAGGCAAGTGCCAAGACACAGCAGCCACTGTGTAACCGTGCACGGAAACCAAAATTTTGGTATCGTGACAACACTACTATGTAGTTGAACCCAAAGCATGAGATTAATTAACACCAATTGCTCTCCACGCTGTGCTACCAGGAACTATGAAGAGCTGGAGGACAACACATTGACTGAACAGTCTGTGCATCTTTGAACAGAGATGGTCAAATTGTTGCAGAAAAATTTGTTAGCCACTTGGCGAAGCCACCAGCTTTGAAAATGTTTAGCTCTGCTCAGTGCTCCTTCTCTCTGCTTCATTCCAGATGCTACAATAGACTGTCAAGAGTAAACTCTTGCTTGGCATTGCCTAGGCCTTCAATAATACGTCTGGCCCGGACAGCTCAGTTGGTAGAGCATGAGCCTCTCAGTCTCAGGGTCGTGGGTTCGATCCCCACATAATGTAAAACTGTAACTTGTAAGTCGCTTTGGATAAAAGCGTCTGCTAAATGACTGTACTGTACTGTACCTCCCTCTCCTTTCTCTAAGAAAACTAGGCCCCAGCCTGTGCTCAAACAAACAAACAGAACCTTAAAATTTAAATCAAAGAACATACACAAAAGGTCAACTGGATTCAAAGGTATTACATTACAGTCATTTTGCAGACGCTTTTATCCAAAGTGACTTACAAGTTACAATTTTACACTACATGGGGATTGAACCCACCACCCTGAGACTGAGAGTCTCATGCTCTACCAACTGAGCTATCCGGGCCAGGCATGCTTTGGATACTGGACACTTTTTAAAAGATTTTGGACAGTAAAGTGAGAGTTAAGAGAAGCGATTGCACCAAATTCACAACGTGACGAGTAGATGGTATACGGCTTAATTTGCTGAGTCAGTCAATAGCCCAATAAAACAATATTTGTCTGCATCAATATAAAGATAAATGATGCCCAGAATGTGTTGGTCCTCTCCTAATCCCTGCTACACTGAAGCAGTAATAGATAGTAGCACCCTCATATGGCCAAGCCTATGTTTCCATATGTTACAGCTCAACCATCTCTCAAACCAACAGTTTGACAGGAGGAACAAATGATAAAAGACAAGAGAATGCCCTGGCAGCAATGACAACCCCAAGTGTCAATTCAAAGAGCCACACATAAATGATACAAGCGCAGATGCCCGTGCGCGTGCACACACAAATAATGTAAACTTAGTAACATCATCACCACTAGCTGTGCTTATCCAGCATGTTCTACACGTCACCCAAAATAACTTTGCCCAATGTTAGAGAGGGTTGCAAGAATCCCTCTGTCAGAGTTGCACGTCTCAGCTATGGGACTCAGTGGAAGGAACTATGAGTCTTCTAATTCTATTTTTCCCTATTGGGACATAAGGCCGCAAAAAAACTGAGGAAGGAACAGTGAGTGCAAATGTTAGATTTGGGAAACAACCTTTCCATGTTTTTTCAGAATCACTGAATGTCAACAAAATCCAACCTATTCTCTTTCTTAGTGCCACTACATTTGGAAATGTTAAGACACAGACAGACCAGAATGACCAAGGCACACCTGGGTCAAACAGTATTTGTAAACAATTACCTTTTGTTTTACTCTGCAAGGAGCACTAAGTTGGTGTGATTTAGTGCCTCGGGGAAAGTCAGATTGTGTCAGCTACATTGACAATCACATAGAAGTATTCTAAATGATCCTGTAATGATCTAAACTTTCTGGCACTCATATTGTGCTATGTAGTACAGCCCAACCATAAGGCACCTACATAGTCTTAATATGTTTTCAAATACTATTAGATCCAGGTCTGCTAAACCCCACTGACCTTCTCCCCAGCATGTTGAGTCAATGTTTTAAGGAATCAGGGGACAACAGATCAAATATCTGAAACACAACTGGGGACTATGCATGAGGCTAAGCGATGTGTTGCTGACCGATTCTCCATTGAGGCACAAGACAGTCGCCACTGCTTTGAATAATACAGGCTTCTACAGGTTACTAACTCAATTCACCTGCATAGGCTCATTCTAAAATGATTGGTTGGTCAACTTCCTACTGTTAGGTGTTAGGTCTGTAGTAAGGAAACAGGCTCTCTTGCCCTGAAAAAGAATGGCACTTCATCCAAGTCCACTGCCAAGTGGAAGCTTGAGACCTGGCTAGCTAATAATAATAATAATAATAATAATACACAAAAATGGTGATGATATTCTAGGTTTATCTTTTCTAATGTATACTGCACCAACCTCTAGCAAATCCAAGTCCTTTCAGACCTTTTCAATTAAACTGGGACCAAGACTGGAAAGTCAATTCACACAGCTTGTCAGGTGAAGTGTTTCACTACAACGGTCATTGAGAGGCCACCCTGCATTTAGCACTGCATGCTTATGGCTACAATGATAACCCTAATTAATGTATTAGATACAAGGATCGCAATTATGAATCACTAAATAATTGTATTGCAATTTATGCATCCATCTTGCAATGAATGTTCCAAAGGACATTAAACAATTTGTGTTTTATTTTTCCAAATTACCTGATGATTAAAACTAAAAGTAGTATGATGAACTTATACCCAATTAACTGTACAGTCCAACACCCACTCTATGACAACCAGTACGTATCTGTTACCAACTGAGTACCAACTCTTAGCCAAGATGCTGGTTAACATCAACTAAGTCCATCCAGAGCTCTCCTCCTTCAAAACAATTATGTTTCTCTCAACCACTGTGTGACGTTGAACCCTGATGAATGCCAGTAGTCCACCATTCCTGAAAAGCATTTAGACACTCATGCAGATGTTTAGCAACACAGCCAATACTAACAGCAAATAATCTGCCAGCATGCACACAAGAGGAAGACTATTAAACCTGTAGTCAACTACAGGCTGATTTCACAGACATGGAATAATCCTAGTCCTTAGCATATCCAGTGAAAATTAGTACTAGTCTTGACTTAGGTTAAATCCATGCCTGTAAAACCATTCCTTTGACCTACATAAAAGTGTATTCAGATAGCAAATAAACAGTTTCACTAACGTTACACATGGATTAAAGCATGTAAAGGAGGGATAGATGGGTGGGTAGCTAGCTGCTAGAACACAGCAGGCCTGAAGTAACGTTAGCAGTCCAGCTAACGATGCCCGCCACAGATTTGCTGACACAATCACGTCAGTCCTTCTATTCTTTCTTTTCGTTTCCACACATGCCGCAACTAGTATTAGACCAACTCTAAACTAGGCCAATGATGCTATGCATGCGGGTCTGGGTCCTAACCTGGCAGGTGAAGTTAAACAACTAGCGAACGTTTGCTTTCCAAGTTATCTTAACTGATTAGCTAACGAGCTAGCCAATCGGCTAAGTAGCTCTTCGGTTGTGTTAATAGGCTAGGAGGGGCCATATCTGACATAAAACTTGTAGTTACACTCGGGTAGAGATATCTTCTTTGTATTTAACAACACACATAAAAGCCGTACCCTTAGTTGGAGTTTCTCTGAGTAGCTAGTAATGTGACCGTTAGCCTAGCTAGAAACAGACACCGTTAAATTACCGTGGAGTTAGCTAGCTAGCCATCGTGCAACCTTGTTACGGGTAGGTGTGTTTGACAAGTGATGAGGCCTTCGCACGTCAGCTAACGTAAATCTGACTGGCTACAACCTATATCAACGTGTGCAGCAACTATCTAATGCCATTTTAAATAATCTTCACATCAACATACCCGTCATTGTTGCCAGAAAACGGGGATAAACTCAACAAAGACATGAATAACAGTTTCGCTATACGTTACAGTGACAGCGCATATCACGTCCAGGTTGGCTAACCCATTCAATGATGCCATTTTGCTATCAATTTTAGGTTAAGCTAACGCTAGCTAGCCGGAGAGCTAAACGAAGACAGGCTGCCGCGGATGGATCTTTAAAATCGACATAAGTTGGCTATGTTAGCGAAAGCTGTACAACGTTAGCTATCATCTTACCAAAATCCTCTTGAAGAGAGCATTCTCTTTCGGCGGTAAAGTAATTGTCGGCATTGTTGCGGTTGAGATCAATTTCCCCCCTCGACCTCAGCACATGTAGCTAAAGTTAGCCGGGTAGTCGAGTTGAATAATGTGGAAAGCTCGGCCCTGGTTCTCCTCAACCGCTCCGCTCGATTGCTCCGTTTTCCCTCCTCACTTCCTCCTCACGTGGTAATGGAAGCCCTCAATAGTTCAAAATGGCCGCGACTAGTTTTTGAATGAGATAAACGGACAGGCCTTTGCGCTGCCACTGTGGACACACTGAATTATTGACGTCGACATTGCTAAGGTGGTATAGAAATACCACTGTGAATGCACTGTTCATGTTAAGGTTGTATTTTTAAATACTGTGTGAACGCTATGGGGTAAAAAAAAGTTTAAAGTAGTTGTTGGATTGAATGAATGTGGTAAGGACAAGGCCTAACATTTTGATTATCATCTTGATGTTAATTTATTTTATACTGAAGACTGTTATTGTGTTATTGTGTGATTGCTTGTGGGGAATTGAGTCTGACAGGAATGCATTAAAAGGTTAAGGCAGACTATGACTGTCAGTAGGACCCTTTTGTTTCAGCAAATGCCCAATAGAGTGCGCCAGATCAACAGAAAAGGTGAAACCACATCATTGCACACGTGACAATTTGTTGCTTACTATTTCAAGCAAAATACTTCTTTTGAAGGAGAGTGGGCAGTCCACTCCCTTAGTCTGTGTGTGTAAATGGGTGATTCTACAGAAATGGTTCAAAGTGCAGTCTCTACCAAAGAAAAAGTGCTTTTGAAAATAAAGTTTTCAGATTCTGAATAGAAAACTTCACCATGCAGTGATCTAATTAGGTCACAGGCTTTGTATGAGATAATGCTAAAATATAAAAAAATCACTGTTTAAATTCCACTTTATATTGGAAGGTGGCCGTCTCCACCTCAAAGCCTTAAATGTATGCTTATCAAAACAATACCAAAAACAATTGCACCCAGGAAACCAGACTACATCACTCCATCATAGCCATGTGGGGAGTAGGTCTGTTCCAACATTTTGAACTAAGTAGCTCCTAAGTCTAATAATCAGTGTGTGACATTAACAGGTGTCATTACCAAACCTTAATCTTTTTTTTATATTTTGTAAAAATGTCGGATTTTTGGCCAATATAGTATGTTTTATAGAGGGAGCATCTGTCTAAAAGCATGATCACTAGCCACGAGCTAGCTAGCATTTTGGATGTATGCTAAGAATAAGTTAACAATCATCATTACCGTAACAAATTACATTGCTTTGGTAATGATGTGGTTGTTACAGTTGATGACATTCATTAATTAAAAAATCTAAACATAATAGTCATTAAATCTATTGTTTTTTATAGAATGAAAACAATAGAATATTGTTTTTCACAGAATGGAGCTTTAAGCAACCCAACAATGTCGGGTTATGCCTTGAGTATTCCACAAAGAGGCATGTCTACATTAGCCCAAGAGTGTTTGATGCAGTCTGTGAGGATTTTTACTCATTTAATTTCTTTCTGTTACAGTAGTGAGACATTTTTGAAAAGGAGAGAAATTCTGGAAAATTCTGAAAATATGTAAAAATTTGTGACTGTACCTTTAGTAGATTTATGGATCTTAGACTTAGACACATATATGCTTTAGAATTGGGGAAATTTAAAGATTTTTATACCCTCCAATTTGAACTGTTTCTGTAGAATCATCCATACATGTATTTACAGTATGTATAGGCCTACATGTCACCCACTTAGTTATCTTAGGCAAGCAGGCATTGTCAAAGATACTTACCATTTAAATAACTCAATGAAACAGAAAGATAAAGCCATTCTAAGGTAATTAGAAAACCGTGTGTGTGTGTGTGTGTGTGTGTGTGTGAAAGAGAGAGAGGATTTTCAGAGGTTTATTCATTTTGTTAGACAACTTAGGCCTTGCTCTGCCGTTATCTGGTGGCCTCCTACTCTTCCACCACCACAATGGCTGCTACTACTACATTCATCAACCTGACACCGCACACACACTCTTTTCTCTCTCTCTGTATCCCTCTCTCTCTCACTCTTTTCCAGCTCTTGCTCCCCCGTATGTCTTTCCACTCCACATTTCTCCAACTATATTTCTTCACCTTATAGCTTTCCGAGAGAGAGAGAATGTGAATGATTCTTCAAACTCATCTCCCACTCTTTGTGACACATCATTTGTCGCTCTGATTAGAGCCCATAACGGCGCCTCTAGTGTGTGTGCAAGGCTGATGGTGTGTGTCTGTAAGCGTTTGACTACAGGAAGGGGCTGGTTGTCATTAGCGAGGACTTCTGGCTGGCTGACTGACTGGGCTGCTGACTAACTGCTGAGTGCCAAGGATCAAGAGAGAGACAGATTATTTTGTTTGTGTTTATGTGTGTGTATGGCCTGTATCGAGACATTTATCTGTCACCCCTCCACACTAATGAAATGATTTAAGTCATACCACCCACTGCAGAACTTCTCTATCCTTGCTGCACCCGCAACCACCGCACCCATATATATATGTATAGACGTATGGGTTTGATTGGGTTGGCTGGATATTCTCACTACTATACTGTAAACCTGTAATTGGGCCATCATCAGCCCAATATTCTTGTGTTCTAGTTTGAGGTGATTGGTGGAGGGAACCAATCCAGAATTTTTAAAGCTTCTAGGCTTCCAGTGCTGTCAACAGCTGTTCTACATTTCCACCCCAGTAATAAGCAAAAACTCAAAAACGCTCTCCAGAGATGTTAAGGTGCGCATCGGATTGTCGTCAACAATACGCCTCATATCCAATACCATCCTCTTGCTGCCTCCTACTGCACCCAACCGCCCACCCCCACCCCATCTTCCCCCTCTCCTGTCCTTCATTCTCCCTCTCCCTCTCGTTTTTCTCTGTCCTAGGTGGTGTCGCTACTGAACATGAGTAATGATATTGTCATCTCTGTAAGTCTCCATTTATCAATGTCAGACGGGAGAGCAAGAGTGTGTATATGTGTGTGGTGGTGGGAGGGGGGTTAGAGAGTGGAGGAGAAACAAGGCAGCCAGGGAGAGGAGTGTTGGGAGAGGGGGAAAAGCAGCAGGGATGGAGGGGGAGCAGTGAGAGAGAAGATAGAGTAAGGTGGCCTCAGTGAGGAAGAGAGATGACACAGAAGAAGAAAAGGGGCAGGGTTAAAAGACGGGGAGGAAGACGGTTTGAAAGGGGTGGGCAATGGAAACATGAAATAAAAATGTAAAAAAAGGCCCCGGCCCTGTGTGTGGTCTGTCTTTCGCTCTCTCTCTGTCCTGCCTACAGGGAGGCCGTGATTCAGAGTTGCTATTACTGCCAGACAGAATAAAGGCTCTGCGTTAGACATGAGGTGCGTTAGACATTACTGCAGCAGTCAGTCAGTCTGGTTGGAGACGCTAGATGGATGTGTGTACATTTGTCTCTGTCAGTAATGCAGTTACAGCTTGTCAGTTAACTGGGCAAGTATTTATGTTGTCGTATGTGCACACACGACGCTGTATGCTCTTCTCTGACACAAGTGTGTGTTACAAATAAACCAAGGAACAGTTGTTTCATTTAATATGATCAGCGAGAAAATTCTCTCTTTATTGTATCTTTTTGAAAAACAAAAAAAGTTTTTTGTAATTCTCTTTTGTTAACTTTTCAGAATTCTGTACAGGATAAAAAGAAATAAGCACTGCTTAAGAACAGAGTCAAATCTCAAACTAGAAAAACAAATGAAAACAATTTCAAAAAAAGAGGTTTACAATACAAATTAGTAGTAAGACATTGTCTGAAGTGCAATGGCATAGCTCAGATGGGTTAAAAGTGAAACCAAAAACCTTGAAATAAAAATACTTCTCTATTTTCCAACAAACAGTAAATTCTTTACAGAGTAGAGACTGTATTATCTGATGTATTTAAACCTGTAAAAACATATTTACAAATAGCCATTATCTTTTATATACTTTTTCTCATAATCACATATATGTCAGCACCAGTAAAAAAAAATAAAATTAAACAAGAACATCAACAACAACGATTTCATTAAAATGTTGTCTACATTTGACTTGGTCCCAGTACATAATGATATTTGGAAGAAGCTTCATTTTTCTTCCTGAAGGGATAACATACCATATCACAAACCCTCACTTTGAAGACAAACAGGTCACAATGATTGCAACCTTCTGTTACCATAACACTGACCCAGAAGTGTTTCTACCTTCTTTCCCCTAGTTAGAGCAGCCAACCTTAGATGCTTCCTCCTACACACCTTGGTTTAACTCGTCCACCAGTATTCACGCTGAACATTTGTTTGAGCCTGCCCGCAGTACTAGATTGATTTGTGTTGGAAGTGTCGGCAGCAGAACCACTAAAGCAGTGACTGCTCCACTGTTCTCCCTGCACCAGACAGGCTAAATCGATACAAGAGCTCCTGTTTATCCAGCTTAGCCTCAGACATCGATGTAGGGTTTAATTTGACCATCTTCCTCTGATAGAACCGGGGAACACAAGAACCCTAAACCAACGTCTGCTGATGAACAGAACTTTATTCTTGACTTTCAAACACCACACACTCAAAGGAAGGGCTTTAATTCCTCTAACATGACAAAATAAAAGGACCTCATTCATGGGTGCTACCAAATGCAGCTATGCTTACAGGACAATGGGCATGATTAAAGTTTGTATTTAAAGGGTTGGATTATACAACACCAACAACCATGAGAACAAATGTTTGATGGCAAGGAATTAGTTTACAGAGAAGAAGGCTTTTTGGTTTGTTGATTACAGCATCATTCTCAAACGTTCATTCTGTTGAGCTAAAGAGAGTTACAAAGTAAAGCACGTAGAAACACATTCCTTCTTAATCACACTTTCATTCATCTTTTAACCAAGATTACCAAACAGTTAGAGAAGTAAGGGGTTATCTTACTAACAGCTACTGTATTAAAACCTATTTGACACATTTGTTATTCAACCGTAAGGGGAAAGGAGAGTGACAAAGCCTATGTTAAATGGACACTGTCAACAGTGGTATTGAGTTGAAGTTGGTGTTGAGAATCAAAGCCATAAGCGTTGAGAAAGCCTAGGCCTGTCTTTTCCTTTATACCCAAAGTAAGCTCAGAGAAAAAAAAGAGACACTGCCTTTAGTGGAAGCACTGATTGTTATGATGCTAACTGATGCTAACCACCGCCACCCGTTACGCCCCCCATCTGTTTAGTTTCCCCTCTGTTAAAATCAGAATTCACAGAGTCTATAAAACAAACTCAAGGCTAAGCAGTGGTTCATTTTCCTGGTAAAGCGCTGGGAAAGGGCAACTTGTATTTCTTCACAGTAGTGTTACAATAATATAGCACAGTTATGTTGTAGTTGAAGCAAGGGCATTCATAGCTGCAGTACAATAAAGCCACAATGTAAAGCTAGGGTGACTGACAACCAGCTGTATCACAATGGAAGGGAAGGCTGAGTTGCAATGGGAGGACAAGCATATTTTGAAAAGACAACACAATTTAAACTTTTTTCTTTTAGCTGACAAAGACATTAACAGCATTGTTTTTTTTTTTTTACAGATAAAACCCAGCAACAAACATAGCAATGTGGGAGGGCTTCCTAAGAGGGCTGATCATTTGTTTTTTTTCTTTAAAAAGAAGTCACTTGTGGTGCTTGGATACATTCAATGCCCAGCTATCCTTTTGCTTTGTAATACTTAAGTCTAATACATGTGATATGGTTTGTGTAACATAAACAGATGATGAGAAGGTAATGTAATATAATATTAGCTCTGTTAGCTGCCTCTCAGACAAGTAGATATGCTCATCCTCCCTGACTGACTGTGTGTCTGTAAATGTCTTTTTCTGTCTGTCTATTAGTTTGTATGTGTGTGTCTGTCTGTGCATAAGCTTGTGAGTTCAAGCGCTTGCTTTAGCTGCCTATTCTCTCTCTACCCCTTTCTCTCTTTGTCTTTTCCTACATGCACACATACCATCCACAGCCATGCACAGGAAATGAAACGCCGGCGATTGGCCCAGGTTGGTTGGCTAGCAAAAGCACTAGAGGGCAGAGTGTGCTCGCATGGCACAATAGAGGAACATCATTTGTTTTGTTGTGATGTTCACAGTTTAAACAGAGAAGGGAGCATAGACGGCAAGGAATGAGTGTCTGGAGAGAGGGAGGGAGAGATAGGAGGAGAGAGGGAAAAAGGATGAGAGGGAGAGAGCTAAAATGAACAGAACAGAGTGAGAGAGAGTGAGGGAGACAGAGATTGTGTGGTGTTTATGTGGGGTGGTATAAATCTAATGGAGGAAATGAGAGCATTGAGAGTGCTTTCTACTCCCTTCAACTCCTCATATAGTTGAAAGATCTGAAGCACTGAGCTGGGTGGTGCTGCAGAAATGGGATAACCACAATGGGAACACACACAAATAAATCGCTGTCTTGAGAAGTCTTCCTTCCCTTTCATCTGTCTAGCACTGTCTCAAAGCACTGTGTAAAAGGGGGTTGGTTTCAAACATTGGAACACAAGAAATGGTATCATTTCATGGAGGAAAGGGGAAACTAATGGAAACACACCTCTTAATCTCTGTAAGTGATTTTCATTAATCTCGTTCTCTCTCTCTCTCTCTCTCTCTCTCTCTCTCTCTCTCACACACACAAATCATAAGACAGGAACTCATTTATAACCTTGCTCATGTTTTACAAAACAAAAACATGCTGATCACCAGTCCATGTCATGTCTTCCATTTTGTTTTGATTTTCCCAGGTTTTAACATTTCTCCCATCTATCCAGTAAAAACTATGATCCCCAGTTTCCCCATTGGCTATTGGCTGGGGAAAAACTCCTCCATCCAACCATCGCTTGAGTCCAGCTCCGCCCCTGTGCCATCTCCCAATCCGAAGGCTCCTCCACCTGAGGGCCCGCCCCCATATCCATAGGATGACATGTCCTGATTAGCTGTCCTCTGATAGCCCTGTGGCTGACCCCCAACACCAACTCCTCCTGGTCCGTAGGGTCCTCCTCCTGCCCCCGCCCCTATTCCTGGCCCCCCAGGGCCAGGCCCAAAGCCCCCCATCCCAGTCATACCCTGCCCCATTACCCCCTGGTTCATCCCCTGGTTCATGACCATGGGCCGGGGTTGGTTGGTCCTGGGCTGACCGCCCATGTGAGGGCCCATAATTGGGCCACCCATACCCGCTGCTGGGTTGCCTACCCTGGGGTCCATTCCCTGGGTCATACCCTGGCTCGGGCCCTGAAAGTGTTGCTTTGCCATACGTGGGGGTTGACCTGGCTGTATCCCATAGCCCTGGGGGGAGCTAAACCCCACCATGTCTCCTCCCCCTCCTCCTGTAGTCCTTACGACTCCTCCCCCCATGGCCTGGAGACTCTGTCCTTGCTGCTGTGGCCAGCCACCCCCTCCCATTCCACTGCCTCCTCCTCCTGCCCCCAGCATGCTTTGCAGTCTCTGTGCCTGGGCTTTGGCATTGGGTGGGCCTTTGAGGGCTTGCTGGGACATTGAGTTCATTAACATCCCCTGTCCTCCATACCCTCCTGCTCCACCACCTCCGGCTCCTCCAGACATACCCCCAACTCCAGGGCCTGTGCCTGCCTGCCTAGCTGGTCCTCCGGCTGGGTTGTGCTGGGGTGGGATGCCCATGGGGGTCTGGACACTTTGGCTCTGGTGCTGTTGCTGGTGGATCATTTGGCTCATGGAGGTGTTGAGGCCATACAGGGAGCCCTGGTTGGACCCCTGGCTGCCGTAAGGGAGGCCCATGTCAGCTTGGGGTCCTACTGAGCCCCCCTGGCTCTGAACAGAACCCATCTGGACCATCTGCTGCTGCTGGCTCTGTTGCTGCTGCTGCTGCTGCTGTTGTAGGAGGCGGGCAGCACGGATGTTCTGGAGAGCCTGGCTCCTGGAAGCCAGCTCCTGAGGAGTACCTGGAGGAGAAGAATGGGAAGACGGGAATTAGAAAGAAAATAGAGAAAAAGGAGGAAGAAGGCCAGTCAGGGGAGAGATGTATGAGGAATGGCCAATGGAAAGAGACAACAGCAAAGAGAGGTAATTGTATAGTTTGCACACAACTTAAAATACTTTGGAAAAGCATCTGCCCTTCAATTTAGTTCAAATCCTACTCCACAAAAATAAAACTAAATTCAGTAAGCGCCAACACCTCAGTTCCCAACATTTTTCGATTAGAAACTTGGTAATGGCAGGGCTGAGGAGGCATGCTAGTGTGGAAATAGTTCTTAATCCCCTAATAAACCCACTTCTGACACCATCCCACTAATCCCTCACCTCACAGCTAGCACTAGAACTGTAACTGAGAGTCAGAATGAAGAGGATCACACACTCTATGAAGTAAACTGGGGAGTGAGCAGAGTTGCAGGTAATGCAACGCTGCAGATTAGTGGTGAATAAATGAAAAGGGTGTGAGCATGTTCTGATTGCAGGCAACAATTAAAAATAAAATTAAGTGAATGGTGTCTCAAGTTAAAGCTAAGGTTAATTACTACTCAAGGCACAAAAGAATGCCAGAGTAAAGCTGATATAGGATCTACAGTTGAACTAACTAGCTGAACTAACAGGGATTTCTATGCCCCCTTCCTCTCCACACTATCTCTCAGACAGGCAGACAGACTGGCTTCCGACTCTCCTCCTCCCTCACTGTACCCACTCGTCCCTTTCTTTCCCAACCTCTCCATCTACATACCAGACCATCTACCTATTCCTCTTGTTGCCACTCCCCCTTCCCCTTCCTCCCTCCTCTCATCCATCTCTCTGACTTCACCGGAACTCTGGGGGATCCAGGACAGACAGGTTGCCGTGGTAACAGGCAGAATATTCCTGCTCTGAGTGCTAACCAATATCCATATCTGAGACAGACGGCGAGGGCACAGATTGGTTCAAGATGATGTTTGGTGTCTGTGGTGCTGTTTGCATACATGTTTCTACACGTGTGTGTGTGTCTACATGTCTTAACTGTCTTTTGGAGTGACCCCACTACCATGTTTTTCATGGATTATGTGCATATTTGTGTCTGTGAGTGTGTAGGTATATGTATGTACCTGTGTCTGTGTGTGTGTTCACGTCTTACCTTGGTACTGATTGACTTGGGGGTATGGATTCCTCTGGCCCTGGCCCATCTGTCTGGGGAGATGCTGCTGCTGTTGGAGCTACACACACGCACACGCACACGCACACGCACACACACACACACACACACACACACACACACACACACACACACACACATCTCTTGTCTTGTTATATGTTTTGTCTTTTTTATAATTTATGTGAATTTGTTTTTTTAGATTTTATATTTTTGA
>OOFE01015096.1:4155-21145 GCA_900323365.1 Monocentris japonica | reverse complement strand
GTTGCTTGAAGAAGTCGGACTTGAAAAAGTCACCTGTTGCCTTTGTTTGCCCGAGCCTTCGTTTGCCTGACGCTTTCAAAGCAGCAACTATTTAAGACTGCTTCCACTGATTGCTAGTTGTCTGCCAGGAGTACAGGCCCATCCCAGACAATTAACAAGTCAACTGTCCTAGCTCAGGTGAAACTTTGGGGGTATGACACAAACAGAAACTGGGCTTACTTGTCTTAACGCTAGGCTAGTAAAATAACACACTAAATCATATAAGATATAAGGAGAAACAACAACAGTTAGGCCTGAAGGTGTGGCTACCAACTAGCATCTAACAACACAAACTGACCAACTAGCAGCTAACAACAGACTATTGAATAAAGCACTAGTACTGAAGCAGTCTAAGTACAGCTAATAGCAACTTGATAAGCAAGAAAAATATACTCAGTCTATTCTAGATGAGTCAAGCAGTTCAGAATCCCTCCAGAAGTTGAATACACACTCAATTCAAACAGAGCAGTAAAAGATTTGACTTTGCACTATCCATCACCCTGTTTTAAGGTTAATGGTTCGGAGGACGGAGGACGATTGGGGGTGCGTTTGATCCGGCATGCCGCGCTGTTTTGCACGCCTGACCACATCCCCCCCCGTTGGCTCACAACCTCACCAGAGAAGCTTTTTTTTGCCGTTTTATCTGCATCCACACGGTAACTTGAAGTGAGTCGGACCAGACCCGCTCGGCCACAGAGGGCTGTAATGTTAATTAAGCAGGATGGGGGGATCAAGATGACAGTGATGTACCCACTTTGAAATATTTTCTCTGTAAGCTTTGACAACAGGCCTGTCCCAGCAGCTTCTAATGGCTGTCATGGTGCAGCAGGCGCCTTGTAAATTGGCGCTGATATTTCAGGTGTCAGGGAGCGCGTTTGTCATATGTTTTTTTTTCCTATGTTTCTTCCAACGCCCACATCTACGGTGACAATAAAAAAAAGCTTTGAATGTTCTGAGAACTGATAATAGCAGCTGAGAATTGTTGAAAAGCAAATATTAGACTCAAGCTTTCACAGGAGCCTAGTGATATTCTGTAACATACCCTTGAAGCAGCACAGATGACTTTATTCATGCAAGTATATGAATAAATAATGGCAGCCTGTGGCTATCAAAAGACCACCAGACTGGATGCTCAATGACATTCATTTTATATGCTAGTCAATAATTACACATTGATTAAATATTTGAGAAGGGCAATTTAAAGGGATTTATTTATTTTTTTAACAATACATAACAAATATTTTAAATGGTTTCATTTTATCTGTTGCTTAAAAAATAAAATCCATCCCAAAACAGAATTCACATGTGTTATTCCTCCAATCTGGGGCGGTGCAGCCTTGATTTGTGAACATGAACAAATCGCTCCAAAGCTAGACAGCCAACACTCTGCTCCATTTTCCTCTGGTCTTCGGTCAGAGGAGCTACATGGTTGAATTAGAGTGAAGATGCTCTGTGCATATTGTATTGTATGCTACATGAGACTGTGTTTTAAAAGTCGCTTAATGTGGGTAACATGCACAATATATGCCTTTATTTTCACTAAAAATAATGAAATGTGGAAATCATACAGTGTAATCAAATCCAAGCAACAACGCTGGAGCCATTCTAATCTTCCTGGAATCCTTCAGATTGCCTGTACCATGAATATAAACCTCAATATAAGCCCCATATCATGTTGACACGTCTTGCTGGGGGTAACAAGCTCCAACCTCACCACTCTCTCCACAGGACTCTAAATTGAGAGACGACACACAGGGACAGCACAGGGTAATCTACTAAAAGAGTCCTGCATTTGTTCCCACAGTCGGGGAGTGTGCCGCGGTGCGGGTTGGCATGCACGGGCGCGAGTGGGCGAGATGAGTGCTGGTGGTGGGAGGTCACTTTTTTCTGCTGCCCACCTTGGCACACGAGCAGCTTGTCTTCAGATCAGAGCTTTGCCATGAACCGGAGGTTGGCAACGAATCCAAGTGGCCGGGGGAGATAAGGCAGCCACTGGGACATTACAGATGCAGGCATTAGCTGAGTGGAGACTTGATGGAGAGCAGGGCAAGCTGAGGCCTTTGATAATGCAGCCGATGTTTACTGCCGCTACTCAAGAATGGGGCATCTGCTCAGCGGTCAAGAGACTTCAGACTTGCACAGACACCAGTGCTCAACAAACCCATCAACCGCCACAAAATGATAGACATTTTTTGATGTTGGTTATTCTTCGCTCTCACGGCGAGGAAAGACGAATGAAAATGGTTCTGAATGGTAGCGTTCGCCATCCACTCACATTTTACGGCATTTCAGTGGTAGCTGGTTTTAAATATTTATGTTTAATCAAATGACAATATTAGAGAATTTTTCATGTGATTGTCTCTTAAGGCTCAGTGTGGATCTGCACCCCCCTTTCTTCCTCCCAAGTTTTTTTTTTCACCTTACTGATATGCAGGCGTTTCCCAGAGGATTGCTAGTGCGCTACGATTTCAGCTTGCTGCTTATCTGACAGTACCAGCGCCTGTCCCATCCTGAATCTAACATTTAACATCCTTCTTGCCTCTCCACTGGCTTCGAGTAGCTCTGCCATTTCCTGTGTGTGCCAAGTCTGCGATGCAAAAAAAAAAAAAAAAAAAAGGACCCTGACCGCAGTGGGGAGAAAACAGTCGACAAAGTGGCATTATTCCCGCTGTCGTTCTTCAGAGATGATTCTGGGGTGAGTTATTTCATTACTGAAGCAAAGATTAAATGTCTGAAACCCAAGAAGGTAACCAAGAAGGTGCCGTTTAATGCACAGGAGGTCCTGGTTAGACATTAAAACATCCCAGTTAACCAGGTGGGCCAAACGTACAAACTATATGGGATTGTGAAGACATTTTGAGCAATAACCAGTTTCTTTGATATATATATTGCAATTTATATATAATATATTCAATTGCAATCCATTTCAAGTGCAAATTAGGTCACACAGGACCTTTTTGAATGCATGCATACAGTATTGTAGAATAAATATTTGTGCTATTTCATAGTACAGTCTGCCACCATTTCAGTTGACCTCCCCTCAAAAAGGGACTACTGATTATTGAAGATGCATGGTGACTTTTATTCTCTTGAGCTTCCTTGTGGACATTATGTACCTCCTTATGTAGTGTGAAAAGTATTTCATATTAGCGCACACATTTACAGTATAAATAAATTAAACATGGTATAACAGTCAACAGTCATGAACCTACCATTGTTGAGGAGGGCAACAATTGTATTTTTCAATATTAACAATGCTGATGATGATTGATTGTGATGAAAAACTAATCAGTTTGTCATATTACAGTTTATTGATTGGTAATTTATCAGAGGAACACAATTACACGCTTACTGCTGTCCTGAAATCCTAATTCATTTCACAGACAGGGCACCGGCATGCCAAATTAAATACAGCCCTACCTCCTGGTCTCAACCTCTATACTTCATGGTTTCAAGGTTTCATTTAATATGCTTCGTCCACAAATTAGCAGGATCTAATTTGAAATTTAATATGGAAAAGGCAGATAGTAAAAGGTCACATTTTGGTGTGTGATGAAATACTGTATAATCCATCTTATGGATCTTGCGGTCTAATCAAGCATGGTCAAGTGGACTATGGACTTAGGTTTTGTCATATTTATGTCAAATCCGGTCTTTAAATCATATCCTGAAACACACTATATCAAGCAGTCATGAGCAAAGTGATTAAAAGTGATTACAAAGTAATGGTTTAGTCCTGCCCTCTCGCGAATGACACCTACTAGTCAGGAAATTACAACTTACTAACAGTGATGACAAATGTAGTGTGGCATCATGTCACCTGCTAAACCCAAAATCAGGGTAAACGGAGAAAGGAGAGAGAGGAGAGGCAAAAGAGAGGGTGACAGTACCTAACACAATTTTTCACAAAGAAAGGTGAGTTTATCAGTCCATGACTGGTGTAAATTAACCTGTTAGCTAGCTCCTAGCATACTTCATCATATCCTGACATAAAAAAAATGTAGTCTGACTATGTTGGTAGTTTCTCTAATGATCATTTGTACTTTGGCGGTTAGGCAGAGACTTCCATTGTTATTTGGGAAATGCACCACAGACTGACAGTCTGTGTTTGATGCAATTTACTAATACTGTGGTGCAGTGCCCGCTACTTTCAAATGACTACAAATGTAAGTACACATATGGCGCGTGTCATGAAAGAAGAGTATTGTTGATAAGAGTGTCTTGTTGAAAATGCACTTACAGCTAAACAGGCCTGCTAGCTTGTTAGCCTACTGGAAACACTGGTCTTGTAGGATCTGTTGGAGAAGCTCTGTAAGCAGAAAAATAGCGTTTTCTCAGCCAATATTGGATGTATTTGAATGATTTTTGCTTCTATCCATCAAGGTAACACATTCCTTATATAAGATACTGTATATACTGTATATCCACATGAATGATGGTGTTCCTTTAATGTGTTTGAATAACATTTAAGTCATTTTAAGTGTGACAGAAGAGAAAACAATTTATTCTAAGCTACTGGACAGCAAATTTTGACTGTAAGGAATAATTCCAAATGTATAACCACACTAATGATTAATCACATCAAATAACATGCTAGGAGTCATCTACCCAGTTGGCTGGCTAGTTAGACACTTTTTTAGTAATATTTACTTCTGAGGCAAATCTATAATTCAGGCATATCTGGAGCAGACACTTCCATAGACAAGCAGAGTTGTCTTCTTTTTGCTGTGACCACAGCATGGTACAGTGAGTGATAAGCGGTTTGGTAAAAAAGTAAGAGGGGATTTATCTGTAGCAGTGCTGAGTGGGTAGCTGATAAAGGGGCAACCCAGATGACTTGTTTTGACAGCAAATGAGGAAAGGAGGGGGGAAATGTGTTAACAACGTTATGAAAAAACTATTTCATCAGGAATTGATAGTAATGACATGCCAAATGTACTCGGTGCTAATAACTACAATTTAGGTAGTCAAAACAACCAATTATGTAAGAAATATTTTATAAAATTCTAGACATACGCCATACATCAAACAACCAGACCCAGCCACCACTAGGCACACCTAGTCTTGTTTTCTATAGCACTCAGAATCTGATCCCAGAAAAAAGGTGAGTTGTGTATTCTCGCTAGTTCTATGTTTTTGTGTTGAAAAGTTGGAAGATGGAAGTAGTTCAAGCCACGTCCCTGAAAATGAATTTGAAATGAATTGAAATCAAGGTCGTGCAATGTAAAGAATTACGTTGTAAGGGGCATCTGAGTACCTATTCTGCTTGTCCTCGGCTGCTCCCTCTTGGAAATAGTTGGGGGAAAAAAAAAGACTACTCAGACCCAGACTCCGACTTTTATGAGAGCAGGTGGCCATGGGGATGGTTTGTCTGTCCAATCTATCAGGTCACAGGTTCCTCTCTCGGAAAATAACATACTCCGGTAGAAGAGCACAGAGAAATTGATCAGGTCACTACCCTCAGATATTGAGGGTATTGATCACACCTTTGCTCCCTTCCTTGGTTGGTTTTGATCAAAAAGGTTGGAAAATTACTCTTTGAAATAAGACAGAATGGAGACACAGTATTATTACCTTTTTTACTTTTAGGCTCCAATCATATATTTTTTAAAAATAGCTTTACAAGGGGAGCAATTAGTGTGTTCAAAGTGTAATTTTCCCATCTCCATTCTTTACTGTGCTTTAATTCGTTCTAATTATTAGAGGGTTTGCAAAGTAATTGCATTCGGATCAGAGGAGCTGAAACATCAAACAGTAATTCATATAATATCCCCACCTACATTTTGAAGAGGGAATATGCATTGGCCACGGTAACTAACATGAAATGAAACCGTTGAAAATCGCATGATTGGACTGACCTTTTGGTAGAGCACAGTAGACGATATCTGTAGAGGCCTCTGTTATCCGAGTCGGTGCATGTTAACTCATTAAATACCTATATACATATATATATATATAAAATTCTATCGTAATGGAACACACAATTGTACGTGTACTATCTTAACTTTGACAACACAACTTGACCTTTTTGCCATTCTTCATTGCATAATTGGAAAGAGGTTATGTCTCGCTGTATTTCCGCTACTAACAATTTCCATCCGACAAAATGTCAGAGAATTGGTTAGGGAGAGCACAAGCTGATCAGAACCAGTGACAACCACCAAAACATCAAACCAGCAGACACACTTCAGCTGGGCAGCGAATAAGACTGAAATCACAACCATTTAGAATTACACCTGATGACATTTTCGGGGGGTGATGAATAGAAACTTGATTACATTTCACCCCAAAAACTCTGGTCTGGCCGACGACGGTGGGGAGCCCGATGTGACCTGCATACCTTTTTCGACAATATGTCTGTGTTTCTGCTTGAACCCGATACCAAACTTACATTTGTGCTCTCCAAACTTAATGTAAAACTCACTCTGACATTTATTTAAAATCCAATTTAGCTCAGGTGCTAGAGGGATATCAAGTTTTGATTGAGTTTAGTGTCACCTCTCTAATGAAGGAACCAATGCAAGGGCTTAGCGACTGATGCATATGAGCAGATGTCAGAAAGTGATTTGACACATATTCCATCAATTTCACCATGTACCTGCAAGGAAATAAAATGTATGAATAACTCATTCAGTAAACAGAGTAGCTCATACCAGCACCTGAGAATTGCATTAAGCCAAACGCTAAATCATTGTGTGTGTGGGGGGTGTGTGGATGGCTCTGTTAAGGAGAGCTCTATCATCGGGACAGTTTGAATTTGAGGAAAATATAAATATTGATTTCTCAGAATATCAGACATTACATTTTGTGCACAAAAAAAATTTGCCTACGCTCACCTGAGGCAGTTTTGAAGTAACTAACAATTACAGTAGGCGGACTACTAGGAATGGTGTTTTGAGCCTCTTCTAGCGTTCCCGTGGTCCATACTGCAATGAAACTTGAGACTTAAACTCAGTAGTTGAAATACAATGTGGATATGTGTGTGTGAAAGGAGAAGTTTCGCCCTTGAAATGAAATGGGCCTATATGATTTCCCCTAGTAGAAAATGCCAGAATTTGACAGAAAGGCAAAGCAGTATAAAGGTCTCATCTTGATGACCTGCTTAGAATGATACAGCAAAATATTGGCATTTTAATAAAAATGCCTCCTGACATTTCTGTCATTTTCTAATTCTTTTCTGTCAGAGTGACCTTTTCTTAGCCTTGACTGTGAGCATTTCCTCATGCTCACATTATTATCAAGATGCTTTGGTCTCTCTAACACACTTCCGATGGCAGTATACTGTCTTGGATAATAGAAAGTCTGGGAAAAGTACTCAAACAATCTCTTTGATAAAAAATGGAGGTGCGGTGATTCATCTTGTGTTTTTTTCCTCCCACAAACTCTTTGGTATGTGTATGTTGCTGGTTGTCCAGTCTGGTCATGGAGACCAGACTGGACTAGTGTTGAAGAATAGCCCTACACTCAATATGGGCTCATCCATGTTGGCTTGTCTACTATCTGTCTATTCCATTAATCTGCAACCTGACCTCTAAAGCCGTTATGTATCCTGTTTGTGTGTGTGTGTATGAATGCATACAGGTGTGTTGATGCTTCATATAGTTGCTCACGTAAATATTGTAATCCAAAAGCAGTAGGGAAAAAAAAGCTCAGGAATGTTCTTTCATTATTGAGACATTAAAGCATTGAATATTTTCTGCTTGTTCCCAGAATCATTAACGCACAATGCGCAGCAGTCTCACGCTGCTCATAAGCCAATTGAATTAGCCAAGCCTCTCAAAGCATTCTTAAAGAAGACATCTTAAGACCTAATAAGACGTCAAACATTTCTGGCATCTTGTCCCCAGGAAATCAGCCACATTGTGTCTGAGTATTCTTTGGCAACCTTTAGCGAATGCACCGGGCCTCATTTCTCAACGCTTAAAGCAATACCAGTTTGGCAGAATCATTTCAATTTCCGAGCGTGCTCACTTCAACACGACTCCAAGCGTCACACTGGTGTGAGATAATTGCACATTTCCTGTGCAGCTTCACCTGTTTTGAGTGTTAATATCTCGTAATAAGGCGCATCAGTCTTCTAGTATCAAAATAATGCCCATTGATTGATGACATTTATTGAAACACGTCGATTTATTGGAAACAAATGAAATTATTTCATCACATTTGCTTTTTTTTTCCACTTCTTAAATGATTTTAAGGCTCAATACTAAAGACTTGATATAGTTAGTTAGGCGTTAGAAAGTAATCTGAACCAACTACAGGAAACAACCCCAAAATGCAAGGCATTATGGGTTTAAGGAGACAGATGTTGACATCAGATAGGCAGTAGTTCCTCATGCTTGGAAAGCATAACAAAATGAACGGAGGGGAGCCACAGTCTGGACTGAGGCTGATATTCAGCCATTACTTCATGTGATCTTAACTGGTATGAACACCAGAGAAGGAAATTACAGCGAAGAGCACAGACAAGTTCATCATGCTTAGATAAAGTTACAGGGAATGGAATCGGATTTGATTTGACTCCCCCGCTGCCAAATCTCTAACCTGGCAGGATGGCAGGTTACCAAAACTGTCCAGTAAAGGAGCCACTTGTGAGTCATGTGGCTTTTGTTTACAAGCCCTGGTTTGCTTGTAATTGCGCAAGGTGAACCTAAATGAACCACACACAAAAAAATGCCACAAATTAAACTTTTTACCACAATGGTTTGGAACGAAGAAAACGAACTGTAGGTGTGATTGGATGCCCCCCTCATGGCCCACCTTGTCGTTGTTAAGCCACTCCACAGTGAAAGGCAGTTTGAAGTACACATTTTTAAAAACACGAGAGGGAACACCTTTGTCCCACCGCCGTCCAGCTGAAACAATAGCTCTTCTCAAAAATGGCAAGGTTCGTTCGAAGTGTCAGTAAGCTTGAGATAAACAAGGTAGATAATGGATGTTACAAGGCACTGATGAATGAGTAAAGCCTCGTGAACGTTACTTTGCTCGGGTAAAGGTTAGCCAAAGGCAATGGTGCAAGGGCTCTAGCTTGGCGAAAGCGAGTGGAAAGGCTACAATGTGGACCATACAGATGTTTACATATTTATATTGACTGGTACACTGGATCTGATGTTACTCTCTTGTGCTATTAAGCTACGTGATTGCCTATGTGGAAACCTTGCTTGGATGTCATAGTGGGTGAGAGCAGGTCTGTCATGAGGTGGGCCTTCACTTCAGAAATTTGATGGCAGGAGGTTCAACGGTAAATTCTGGCATCCCAGAACCATCCCTCTCTATAATTTATTGAAGACCTAAAATCACTTGCACTCACCATATCATGTTGCTCAACCATGTTTGAACCAAGTTAAACAAATGTAAAGCAGGCTAAGAAATGTGTGTGTGGATCCTAAGCCAAAAACTTTCAGCTTCTTTTACAGGCAAGTCAGGTTACATGAAGTGTCTTAATTGTATCCATTAGAATCCACTGCACTACAGCAACAAAAACAAATTGTGCTGCTGCCTGTGCCACTTCTGTCTCACACTTGCTCGTCAACATGGCAGTAAGTGATTTTCACACTTTGATATTTTGATACACACCGATCAGCCACAACATTAAAACCACTGACAGGTGAAGTGAATAACATTGATTATCTCGTTACAATGGCACCTGTCAAGGGGTGGGATATATTGGGAAGCAAGTGAACAGTCAGTTCTTGAAGTTGATGTGTTGGAAGCAGGAAAAATGGGCAAGCGTAAGGATCTGAGAGACTTTGACAAGGGACAAATTGTGATGGCTAGACGACTGGGTCAGAGCATCTCCAAAACGACAGGTCTTGTGGGGTGTTCCCGGTATGCAGTGGTTAGTACCTACCAAAAGTGGTCCAAGGAAGGACAACCGGTGAACCGGCGACAGGGTCATGGGCGCCCAAGGCTCATTGATGCGCGTGGGGAAGAAAGGCTAGCCCATCTGGGCCGATCCCACAGAAGAGCTACTGTAGCACAAATTGCTGACCCCTGTCCACCGCACAATTTAAGAATAGCTGTAAGTGCTGGGGTGCCAGTGTTATCTGGAAAGTTTTTTTCAATAATTTCATTTCAATGTCTCCAGTGTTTTCCCCACTTCAATATCATTGAGAAGATGGCTGTGTCATTCTCTTTGTGCTCACTAGGCCCTGGTTTTTATAATTGCCTTCTCTTCATTCTCAGGCTAGAGGCTGGATGGGGATGTATTTTAATTGCACAAGCCTGAAGACATTGCAGGCAGTCCACTTCCAACGTGGCTAAACTAATAATCTAGGGTCTCCGAGTTTCCCAGATGGAGTTAGCAGATGACCTTAAAGCTGTCATCTGTTTCCTTTGTTCTTCCCTCTCGTACTTGACTGTTTTGACGTTTACCAATGGGCAAGTCAAGCTATAACAAAAAAAAAAAAAAATCAGCGGTCAGTTGTTACTAGAGGAAGCTGGACAAACTCCACTCAATAAGTCATGCTTAACTCCGCCTAATAAATAATACATCATATTCCATTATTGAATCTATCCGATCACATTAACCAATAACGAGGAGAGCAAGGGAACAGGTGAGTGGGAAGCAGCTCAATTCCATCCCATAAATGAGGGCGAGCTGACCAGCTGGGGCTTCTGCAAGTGGCTACATCAAGACTGACAGCTGCCAGATAGCTTACAGACTTGTCAGAGCCATGGATGACCTCAGATGTCTAGCAAGTATTTTCAGGAATGAGAACGGGGGTGGCGGTGACAGGGTCAGGTGTAACATTTTCTTCTTTTCTTTTCTAAGTTTGAAGCTGCACTAGGCAAGATTTGTTTGTGAAAAAACACCCATATTGTCAGCCTAAAATCACTAAGTGGGGCTGCAATTGAGAAGAGCACCCCCCGTAGATTCACCTTAAAATTCTGGTGTCTGGTATGTATGCTTCTCTGCCCACAGGAAGTGATGAATCAAAACTTAATAGTGAAATAGAAACTGTGTCCTAAACAACGAGCGCTTCGTCCAGAGAAAGCGTCCAAATAAGATATATCTGGTTGGTGCTTGACATAAAAACCTTATTTTTAATTTTGAAATTCACTGAAACACCTTTGATGGAAAGTTCCCGTGTTTAATAGCACAAGTGATCGTTAAATCTAGCCATATTAACTTATCTAGGTTAGCCAGTTAGCCTAGCAGACCTGAAGTTCAAGATCATAAATTTCATGGTCATGGATGAATGAAAAAAAAGTCATTTGTATTTTTTATTTACATTTTGACCAGAGTTCCTTCTTTACCATTGAAGTTTTCCAGTTAGCTTGTGCTGCAAAAACCTGTAGCTCCACCCATTGAGGTTTAACTGATTACTTCTGCCTTTGAGAAATGTTTAACTAAAGCTCTAATGCTAATAAAAACCCTACAGTGCTTACATCTGCTTTTAGTATTGTGCATTCTTTGGCCTAGCAGATCTTAACCTGTGTAAATCATTTTATACCATGCTCTTGGAAGCATACCTCAAAAAGGTAGAAAGTCAAATAGCTGTGCACCATTTGGTCACATTTTTTCCCCCTACCCCATGCTAGAGGAGACTATTAAAATGACTTGCACTCACATTGCGGAATAGTGCTCCCCTGCAGAATTCATGATAGCCCAATTTCCCTTTGTCAATGCTCCCACTAGTATAAGATAAAGTTTTCTGAATTGGCAATTGTGAGCGATCATGTCCTGCGGCAAATGCCTGTCATTTGTCAGATTCAGCGGTGGACATATCAGCAAAAAAACACATTTATACTTCATATTCTCACAGTGTAATAGATCACAGCTCTGGAATATGTTAGGCTGTTGATGAATGAATGATATACCACTGTTGTGTTGAGACATTGTCAGGGCATTAAAGATAGAAGAGAGGTTAGATGATTGGGAATCCCTCTTGTGCAGAAGAAATGAATTAGTAATACGGTGTTTGCCCTCCTATGATGACCACTGAATTTTAATCCCTGACACATAACAGCACTAATTGGGAGGTACTATGCTGCAAGGGCTGTATGATGAATACATTCATCTTTAATAGAAACTGAAATAACATTAGGCAGGAATATTAATAAAATGATGCAGCAGATTCAGTATAATGTGAAAATGTTTAGGGTGCAGGTATAACCTTATTGCATTACCGTCAATTAAGTTGTCACTGTGACAGGACTGATTTCATCTGTTTGAATTACCAAATATTACAAAAGGTAACCAGTGTTGTATTTTCTCTAAATCCATGGTGTTATTAATATTACAGTATTATCAACTGAAAGCACAAGCAGGTATTTGAAGCTCCTATTTTTTTTAACAGTTAGTCACCAATCATTGAATTCATTAGAATGAATCATCACATCCCACTGCGATATATTAAGCCTAAAACCTTAAATCTACCATCTCCAGCTTTCATTTTCATTTAGTTAGCACATTTGTTTCGATACAGAGCAACAATTAAAGAGGGGTAAACTCTTCATTGTGTAAAATTACAATAAAATTGCAAAAAAAGTGACGTGCTACAGAAGACATGAGGCATTTGTGACACCAGTTTTAGGGTAGGGCTCTTCATAGTCCTTTATGACGCTGAAGGTCATTTTTCACTTTCTGAAGATCAGCCGTTATTGCAGGTTTTAACATCATCTATGAACATAAAAGTAAAACAAGCATCTAAAAGTTCTGGCTCATAATATCTTAAGGTTCCTGCAGGTCTAAATGTCTGGTCACTGTAGAGCTTCAGTGAAAGTGGGGAAGGACTCATTTTGTAGATCTGATTTTGCTCTTTCACACAAAAGCTTTCTTCTCCGATGTCTGTAAGTAACTGTTTCACAAATATAAATGGGCAAATCTGAATTGGCTCTTACTATAAAATCTGATTGAATGCAATGTATTGCAGTAGAGACACACACAGTCTTGTTAATTAAAAATCCCACCACATACACACACATACGGCATTTAGCAATGGCAATTCGTCACACAGAAATCTGTAAACCTTAAGGTAGAATGACACAGAGTATTCTTGCATCATGCCTTTCTAAACCCTACTAATAACATGGGAAAATGCTATTGGCAGAGTTTTTTTTCCATTTACATTGGTTGCCCAGATACCTTGTTTCTGTAACACAGTGATTAGGCGCTTATGAACATCAAACAGCGAGCAGCTTTTGACTGCCTCCGCTTGTTTTCATTCCGGTTATTATATTATTTTTCTCTTTACTTGGTGTGGTTTGTAGATTTTGTAGCTCACCAACTGCACAGATCAACAAATTTTAAGGTAAATAAAACAAAAAAGGGGCAGGAGAGATGATCACATTTGCAAGTAATTACAAGGGAATTACTGCATAGTCCCTGTGACTGCGCTGACCGACATGAAGCTATCCAATAAGAATTACAATATGGTCACACAAACACCTTCATACAACACTATTATACCTGGTAATGTTCAACATACATAATGAATGAGCTTTCAATTACTGAGTTTTATCCATAGCATGTCCACATTTTCATTTACATTAGATTCACATTCTAAAATATACTCTAGATGAAGTCATTGTAGAAGTTCCACTTTTTATTGCTTGGTTGCCCACCTACTACTACTACTGCACGTAATGGGAAAGTCACGTTTTGCTCTCTTTTCAGCTGTTGGAGGTTTTGAAGAATGGTTTGATAAGTTGTTGGTTGAGACAGTTCTGTCTTACAATAAACTAATCTACTGAATAACTAGTAATGTAAGTGTTTGCTTTGCTACCCTCTATTGCCAATTGATATAGCACAATAGTGATTGAACCTATACCCAGTTCATGTTAGCTTTTACATTTGTTCTTGGTGTCAAGTAGGTTTTTCCCCAGGAAGAATCACAGGAAGTGATGTGTTTTTATGTTTCCGGCAGCAGCAACAGCGGTTTGTTTGGACTAAACAGAAGAAGAACTGGGTAGTTAGCATGAGCAGCGATAGCCGCCATGGCTGAACAGACAAAGAAAAGAGCGCCATCAACAGAAAACTCAAGGAGAAAGACGTCACAGTGCTGGACACACTGTTTGATTGACAGGTGATCTCTGGGAAGTGCAGTGCAAAAACACTACAGCGATGAGGCTGAGCACTAAAGATGGTGCCAAAATTTAAAAAAAAAAAAAAAGGAATCAAGGATCTTGCAGATTACCACTTAAAAGAATTGTCTGCAGCATAAATTCATGAAGAGTATGTCTACTCCGGCTACCACAGTAAGAGAAAAATAGCTGAGAAGATAAGCTCTGCAGTAACTCGTTTACTGAAACTCTTTCACAGCACTCCACATCTTACACTCCCCTCCGCTAGGCACCAGTTCTTCTGATCTCCCTCCTCCTAAGTTCATCTCCGCTGATGCTGTTTCTGATATGCAACTGAAATACAGAAGGGTTGAGCTGATTAAAGTTGTGAGGCACTGTAATATTGCTGAAAGTGTTTTCTATGAGAGTATCACACCCAGCACTGTAAACTGAGCTGATGAAAGCGCTACACGCCATGCAGTCGATGTATGTAATGCCAGAAGGGGAAAATATTCATTCTTCAGGGTTTTTTTCTTTTTTTTTTTGTCCTCTCTTCTTGATTTGGATACCTGACTGGTCTTCAAAAGTGCCATTTATGTACGAGATTGTCTCTTTTTTTTCACTTTTACAATCCATCGTGACGAAACGCACTGTATAATGTTTCCCAGCAACAAAGGCTTTTCCCCCTCACTTCTGGCCATATTTCAAATTACTGAAACTGTTCTCATTATTGCAGAATAGATGCATTGCACACGTTTCATATTTTATGGCGCGGTCGCTGCATTACTTCAGAATTCTAACTTTGTTCCATTTTCAGAACGGCCTGGCAAGTAAGAGCTTGTAAGATTACACTTTTGTGTTAGAATATGCCTATTTCATTCTACTGTACGACATTTGAAAAAGACAAAACAAAAAGCTGCAGTGGCTGTTTTATATTAGTGGGAGTTCCAGGTGCAGATGCAGAAGAAAGGACTTGTTTTGATGGCTGCCACTGTATGGGTCAGTAACTGTACAAACATGCTCAAGAACATGCTGCAAACTACTTTCAGCTTTAATTCAATATCACAATATACTGTATGGCTCACGGCTAACTGTAATTAACTAGCCATTACAGTCTCAGCTGTGTGCTTTTGCTTGGGGGCAAACTACAATTAAAGGTTGTCTTTGTAAATTGAAAAAGTGAAATCATTAAAAAGGAAAAATCTACCCCGAAACACTTCAACACTGTTAAAAGAATTTCTGGGTCCACTTTATTGTTTGGTGGTGTATTTTTCTCATTCTTGTGTATAAGTGGCTAAACTAACGTCACAGCAATATATTTCCACCGAAGTTTGCTAGCAGAACATTTGTCAGCGATCTAAAACATCAACGGTGAACGTCAGGTTTTGGTGTCAGCCCCTCAGAATCAAAGAGCAAGGGGCTTCTTTCTAGACCGAAGATCAACAATCACACAGGGAGAAAGCCATTGGAGAAGAGGAGAGATACCAATTTCTCCACCGACAGCAGCCAAGATAGACCAGAATGCAATGCAGCCACACATCCAGGCACCTTGTCTGGCTGTGTGGCTGAAGTAACTGAAGTTGAAGTAGAAAAGGCAGGTTGAGGGAAAGAGGTACACCAAAAAAGTAAATTAGAACGCTTCATCACAAAATAACTCCCAGAATGCATTACACGTGACAAATGTGTGCTATATAACAGCATGAGAGTATCAGAGTAGTTTTCTCCTTCCACTCTATGATTATAGTACATAGTACAAGTACAAGGGGAAATAGCATAGCTGTGTGCTCTCAAGCAGCTCAACCTGAAGTAACATTCTATGATTGGAATAGGAAATATCAATTCGGGAGTAATCTCAATGCATCCAAAGTACTAAGAGTGGGTAATTCAAAAGGCCTTGGGTGGAAAAAAAATCAAAACTAACCCTTTAAAGCTGTGGAAGTTAGACCAACAAATCAATAGCACCCAGCATCCTTCAACCTCAAGCATTACTTAATCATATATAGCTCTCTATAGAGGCATAATGAAATGTTTGGCAATACAATGTGTTTTTCTGTCTCGGTTTAAGCGCTACACGTTGGCTTTTCCTGTGGTAAACATATAGTGATCTTTGATTGACAAAACTGTCGATACTCCATATGCTGCTTTTTAGCATCATTATTTCCACTCTTTGCTGCATCACTGATCACTGATTTCCCAAAGATTTCCGCATCATTTTAAATGTGTACGTTAACATCCCAGATGGAAACACGAGGCAGCTCATTGGGGCTGCTGTTGCACCTCCAGTAGTTGTTTTTTTCTGCTAGAATTAAGAGTTTTTTCTTGCCACCACAAATGATTTGACAATATTATCCAAAGCACATAAGTCCATTTTTTTTACTAGTTTTCTACCATGCACATTTACACTCCTTGATGCTTTCTGTACATATGTATGGCCCTCTGTCTATCTGTTAACGTGTTATAAGCACACATATGCTATAATTTCACATATTGTTTCTGTCATTTGTTATTTTTTTATCACTTATTTCATACTGCACATTTCTCTTTCTTCTATTTTTTTACTCACCTTCTCAATGCTGTAATCCACACCTTTTCATACTTTCATTCATACATTTCTATGTAACATGTTTTAGTGTTTTAGTGAAATTGTCGGTTGCATATGTTTATATGACACATTATATATTATTATTATTATTATTATTATTATTACATTATTATATAGTTTTATGGATATGGACAAACCGCAAACTCGTTCCCAATATGAGCACCAGGATCGGCCATTTCTTCATGTGTTCTTAACTGATATGAACACCAGAGACGATAAATTCCACCAAAGAGAGCAGACAGGTCCATCATGCTTATCTAAATTTACAGGGACGGGAACCAGATTTGTTTGACACCCCCGCTGCCAAAATCTCTCATGTCGCAGGATGACAGCTTACTGAAA